>JASTUB010000274.1:0-22707 GCA_031124825.1 Saccharomycopsis vini
TTTGATCTTTTGAAGATTTTCCCCGTAATAGCAAATTATATAACATATGTATAGATTTTAATATAAATCTAGTTTTATGTGTCGAAAAAAAAAAAAAAAAAAAAAAAGAATTCCTATAGTTAGTTCATAAAAGTACGAATCTTTTTGAATGTAAAAAAAAAAAAAAAATACAATTCCCACCCCCTTGAAAACTATCTTTTATGGTTTCATTTAATCTTTTGAAGTTTTTTCACTTTTTTATATTTACATAAAGATCTTAGCACAAATCAGATTTTCCCTGTGTAGAAAAAAAAAAAAAAAAAAAAAAAAAAAAAAATTGCCAATGCTGCTTATACCATAACAACATACATTAATATATTATTATACGAATTTTTGTTTATTAAAGTTTGACAGTATATTTTACTATCAAGTTTTGCATATAATTTTATTCCAGAAGTTATTTATAATATGCTGGAAAAATAAGTGCATATGGTTATAAAAAAAGAACTATTACAGTAGTCCTTCGTATAGGATTTCTAAAAGTTTATAACCTTCTCTTTTGTTTCAATTACATTGTGAGAGTAATTCTTTATAGAGTAATTCTTTAACATTATGATTTTTCACATCAATATTAGTATAGCAGCTCTATATATACTTGTTCTAAAAGATAAGGATTTTTTTTTGTTTCTTTTTTGCTTCAACAACATACAATGCTCATTAATTTTTTTTTCTTTTTTCTTTCTTATAGATTGGCTCTTGTTTTCAGTGTAAAATCACACCTAATGTCTCATCTGTGAAAATCACTTTATCTGCAGATCCTTTAACGAGTAAATGGTTAATCGGAGAAAGATTTTAAGCTTAATCGAAATATTCTTTATAAATTATAGCAGGTAATCTATACTTACAGATAATATTCATTTATATGCTATTTACGATTCGTTATTCTTTTGTTTTTGAGCTGAAAAGAAAAAAAGAGGGGGTAAATAAAAATTGTAGTCAGCTTCTAGAAGTATGCTCGTGTGGGTGTCACTAAAAAGGTGCTCAAAAAATAAAAATAAAAATAAAAATAAAAATAAAAATAAAAATAAAAGTAAAAGCGAAAATAAGAAAAAAAAAAAAAAGCAGCTAAAATTGAAACAAGTTTAAACTGAAATGGTTATTTTCTTATAGAGACATTGTCAACTGAATACCTATATTTTATTGGCAAATCATGGGGGGATCTTGTACCAAAATTCTATATTTTAAATTTTAAATTGTTTCCATACTTTCCAGCATTGCTGAATTCTCGCCGTAATTGCTTGATAATAAGGGACATTAAGAAACAAAATCGATTTTCTTTTTTTTTAATGTTCCATCATATACATAGTCTTGGTTTCTTGAAAATCAAAATCCTCAAAAAAAAAAAAAAAAAAAAAAAAAAATAGCCTTAAGAACATAATATATACGAGAGAAAAACGAGTGAGACAAAACAGTTAAACGGACAAAAAAGATAGAAAGAGAAATAAGATCAAATTTAAAGAAGATAAGATAGTTAATGATAAAAAACAGAGATCAAATAATTATCTTTTCACCGACGGGATAGATGATTGATAATGATATTGATAGAAGATAAGATACAAGAAAATCATTGACTTCTTTTTGAATAAAATAACTAGTTTCAATAACTAATGCAAATATTGGTTATTAATGCAAATGTATGCAAATATACGCATAAATGGTTCATTTTTCTTTAAAGAAAAAAGAAAAGAAAAAAAAAGAAACAAAAAAAAAAAAAAGAAACGAGGAGGTCCCTCGGAGTTGACATATTTTTTTACTATTTTTAACATCAAACATATTGTAACTCTCTTATGATTCTTTATTGTTTTTTCAATTTATAACACACACATATATATATTCATTTACATTATACATAATATACTTTACTATATACTTCATCTGTAGAAAGAAGAGATTTTCCCCTATGTCTTTTTTTGTTTTTTTTGTTATTGTTTTTGTTGTTTGACCATAATTGAGGATGAGGCTCAAAGTTCAAGAATTGCATTGATGTACATAGATGCACATCATTTTATCAACATTATGAAGAAAACAAAAAAAATTTTTTTTTTTTTTTTTTTTTTCTCTTTTAAAAGCTTCTTTGTTCCCTTCCCTCTTTTGTTGACAATAATAATATTTTTTTTTTTTTTTTTTTTTTTAAAGTTTTTATTTTATCTAAAATCAACAACAAGATCACAATGAATGATATAGAAGCCAACAAACAAGGAATAGAAGAAACCAAAGAAATTGATAGAAAAACAGAAGTTTCTGGAGAAGAATTTTTTTCTGACCAACAAGAAAAAGAAATCTCTAATTCTCAATGGTCCGTTGGTGCTCTTTATGATGGTCTCAAGCGTTCATATCCTCGTTGGAGATGGGCATGGCATTTATTCCTTGGATTACTCTTCACTTCTTGGTGGATCAGTATCTTGGCTCAAAAAAAACATCGTCATAGTTGGTTGATTCCAACCATAGTTTGGGGATGTATTTTATCTCGTTTGGTTACTTATTACATCCCAATTCAAAGATATATTTTGAAAGGTTTAAAATTTGTGTGGCATTACGGTATTTTGGTGAGAAATAAAGTCATTCCTGAAAAATTGAGAGTATGGGCTGGCGCATTATTAACTGTAGCAGTCATGTTGATTGGTTCTATGGTTCCGGTAGAAACTAGTGATTCAAAAAGAATCGATCGTTTTATTTCATTTGTTGGAATTGCCGTTGCAATTTTAGGATTATGGTTGACTAGTAATAATAGAAATAAAATCAAATGGTCCACCGTCATCAATGGTATGCTTATTCAATTTTTAGTTGCATTATTTGTTCTTAGAACAAAAGCAGGTTACGACATTTTCAAATTTGTTTCTGATCTTGCTGAGCATTTTCTTGGTTTTGCCAAACAAGGGGTTGCATTTATCACTGATGCAGAAGTTTCACAAACTCCTTTTTTCTTTTTCACAGTTTTACCAGCAGTTCTTTTTTTCATTTCTGTTGTTTATGTTTTACTTTATCTTGGTTTCATTCAATGGCTTACTTCTAAAATGGCAATGTTCTTTTTTTGGTCAATGGGTATTTCTGGTGGTGAAGCAATTGTTGCTGCTGCCGCTCCTTTTCTTGGTATTGGAGAATCATCGGTTTTAATCAAATCGTTTTTGCCTTATTTCACAAAATCTGAAATCCATCAAGTTATGTGTTCTAGTTTTGCCACCATTTCTGGTTCTGTTTTGGCTTCTTATATCGGAATTGGTATCAATCCTCAAGCTTTAGTTTCTTCTTGTGTCATGTCAATTCCTGCTTCTTTAGCAGTCTCTAAATTACGTTTTCCAGAAACTGAGACCTCATTGACTGCTGGGGAATGTATTATTCCAGAAGATGATGAAACTGTTGAAGGTTCATATAAAGCTCATAACATCATTCAAGCTTTTTCAAATGGTGCTTACTTGGGTCTTGTTGTTGCCGGTACTATTATGGCAAATCAACTTTGTATTATTTCAATGGTTGCTTTTATTAATGCTCTTTTGACTTGGTTTGGTAAGTTTTGGAATATTAAAGCATTGACTTTGGAATTCATTTGTGGTTATTTATTATATCCAATTGCATTTTTACTTGGTGCTCCTAGAAATGAATTGAGACCAATTGCAGAATTAATTGGTATAAAATTCATTGAAAATGAATATAACGGTTATTCTACTTTGATTAATGACGCCCCATATAATACAATGAGTAAAAGAGGTCAATTATTGGCTACTTATGCTCTTTGTGGATTTGCTAATTTCGGGTCTGTTGGAACTCAATTGGGTGTTCTTAGTACTTTGGCTCCTTCTAAATCAAAAGCCATTTCTACTACAATTTTTTCTGCTTTGATCACCGGTGCTATCAGTACTCTTATCACCGCTTGTGTTGCTGGTATGGTGATCCATGATTTAGCTGATTTTAAAGTTAGCAATAAATAATTGGTCAATCCAAAATAAAAATTGGATAACTTTTAGACATACTCAGTTGGAGATGCTTATTGTTTTTGTTTTTTCCATTTTTTTTGTTTCTATTTCTACTTACTAATAAGTCATTCATTTGACTATTAGTTTTTTTTTTTTTTTTTTTTCTTTCTTGTTGTTCTTGAGAACTGTATATTATATTACTAATAACGATTATCACTACCATTGCTTCTCTTGCAGATATAAAATACTATATTTTAGGATTATCGGATTTTCATTTCCCCTTGGTTGTTATCGTCCCAAATGTTCCGCTCAATTAGATTGTTTATAGAGTTGCAAATTAATTTTTGACATTGAAAAAAATTCGATAACAATTATTTAACCATTTCAACGTTTCTTGCTTTTTTTTTTTTTTTTTTTTTTTTTTTTTTCAATTCGCATTCATCATGTATATAAACTATTTTATATTATTTTATATCAAACTAAAGTTTTTTTTAGTTTTATTTTTTTCAATAAAAATTTACAACTTATTATTCACGATTTTGAACACAATTTTTATTTGTTTATTTATTTTACTTTTTATTTTTTTTTTTTTTTAAAAAAAAAAAACTAATAATTTTAAACTGATATATAATATATAACTGGATTGTGGTCAGTGAATACTGACAAAACATGCCCCACAAACACAGGTTCTTGAAAATGCACTATCCCAATTTCCTGAAGGTAAACTTCTTCGACTTATAGAATTGATTAATTCACTAGAATCTTCAACACTGCTTATACACCCACATCTGACACATCTTCTTTCACGATGAATAATCTTTGATGTACTAGAAACAGGATCTCCAATTTTATTCACAATCAATATCTTTCTTAATCCATCAATATAGTCGATTCTTCCATTACCAGTATCAATACGTAAATATGGAGGAATGACACTTGATTCTCGATTATTATTATGATTATTAATTAATTGTAATTTCTTGATGATATCTTTTGAAAACTCTTGAGGGGAGCAGCCCAGATCTTGAAAACCAAGCCAGCTCAAATCCGCAAAAAAAATCTTGCTATGTGTGCCTTCTTTTAATAAATCTTTAAAACATTTGAAAATATAAGAAGATATAGGCTCATATTCATGTGGTATTTGGCCTTTACAAACTAATGTTTGTTGATTGACAACACCACCAATATTTTTCATCTTTTCACTAGCTTTATTCATATTATTTAAAAGAGCTTCAAATCCATTCAAATCAACTAAAGGATCTTTAACAATAGCTTCAAGTGATTTGGCAGCATGAAACATAGAACTTCTTTCATTTAAATTGAATTCCCTACAAAATTTGATTGAAAATTCTGTGAGAGATCTGATTGCCTTGACTAAACTTAAAATAATGATACGTGAACCATCGGCCAATAATAAAGGTAAAGCAACTGCATTTTGAGCGGTCATTAATTTCAGTTTTTGATTATGAAGAGATAAAATCATCAATATTTCTTGATAAAAAAATAAAATCAAATTCATAAACCATTTAATTATTCCTAAGGAACCAGTAATAAGTTCGGCTCTCCATTCTGGATCCACTTCTTTTGATGAAGTGGTATTGATTCTTTGAATATCTTTGAACCAAGCTTTTAAAGTAATGACAATTCCAAATGCACATGATCGAAGATTCAAAATAGCCCAAGCAATTTTCCCTTGTTTATTACGTCTCCAGTTTTCAAATGTTCCAAGACTCATTTGTAATGAAAGTAGCCTTACCATTTCTTGACTTTTAAAAACAACATCAAATTGCTTTGAACTAAAATCAAGGCTGAATTTCAAGGCATTATGACATTCAATAATGATTCTATTTCTTAAAGTTTTGGCAAGATCTTGATTTGAAATATAGTATTTGGATAATTCTAATTGAATAGCAATGATCAAATCTTCATAACTTGAACCTTGATCGTCATAGCATGAATTTGAGTAGAAACTTTTAGCAAAACTAAATGCAAATGCCGCACTGATGGTAAGATTTTCCAAAAATGATAATTGTTTGCGATTTTTATCATCACTAGTTTGTACAACTTTATAAACAAGATCAGTTGTTTGTTTGTTTCTTGGTAAATAAACAGCAGCAGCAAGATTAGGTGATAAAAGGACAAAATCAGTTTGGTCTTCGATTTTTGGAACCAGAAAACCAGCATCATATAAAGATCTAATCATATTTTGGAATTTATCATCTTTAGATGTTCGAGATCCACTTTTTTTTTCCAAATCATTCGATTGCCGTATTTCAATTTCACCATTTTTAAGCACAAAATAAATCAAATCATTTTGAGAAGCAGTATTCACATTCAAAACTTCATGACCAAATGTCACTGTTTCTTTAAGATTTAACACTTTTTCTTCTTTAAATTGATTGTTGAAATTATTATTGTCATTTGTAATTCTTTTTTCAAAAAATATACTACCTGGATTCAATGATCGGTTACATAAATGATACCTATAAACCACCGATGATTTCTTGTTATTTTGCTCGTTGAATATTAAATAGATGTTTTGATCGTCATCAGATGTATAAGTTGACGATATGACTTTCAAATGACCAAGTTCTTGAGGCACACCATTGATACTTACTGGTGAAATATATTCTTTGGAAATTTTTCGTACCAAGAATTTTGGAAATATCTTATTTCCGCCATTATTATCTTTATCGGCATTTGAATTGCTATTATTAGTTCTATGTAAATTGTTATTGTCATTGTTTGGAGTATCGGTTCTATTTTCATTAGAACCATTATTAGTTAATGAGCCCCAACTGATATTGATAGAATAAACTTTCAATAATCTTGTGAATGAACAGTATGTTGTAAGTAAAATGTTTCCGTTTCTTTGGAACCCAAAACTAGCATGAGATAATAACATATTTTCTTGATTGGCTGGAGATGCAAATTCTTCCAAAGGTTGTGTTTGTCTAAAGAAGTTGAGACCTTGAGCACCTTGATACCAAAGACACAATTCACCATTTCTTCTTAATCCAATACAAGCTTGTTTGATATGACTGGTATGTCCTCCCGATAATGGATGAGAAAATCCCAAAGATTGTTGATCATGATGATTATATGTAAATTTATGATTCAATTCTCTTGGTAGGGTGCTTGATTTGGCGACATCTTGAGTGATTGGAACTCTAACTGCCGGGGTCATCAATTTGAAATTTCTTTTTGGATTGAGCCATTCAAAACCAATGACTCTTGTACTAAAGTCACCATTGGGACTAGAAGTAATTGAGTTAGATTTTGGTAAGTTCAAATACTGGCTATGAAATGTGAAATTTTTCATCGATTCTATTGGCGCCTCTGCTACTGTATCATTATATAAAACCACGAAATCATTTAGTAATGATCTGCGAAGAACATTGTTCAAGTCCTTATATAAGCCTCCACCATAAATGGTCATATTACCATGTAAGTCAAGACAAGCCATACAATCGCCCACTCCACTCCATTCGACATATGTTATGGGTAATAATGATGGTTTTGATATTTCTCCATTAAAAATTTTGTTGTCCTTAGAATTGTTATTATTAATACTGCTATTGTTACTAACACTATTATTACTGCTATTACTATTATTATTATTATTATTACTACTATTAGTAGCAGCGATGCTACTCGAAGACTCACCAGGATTGATATTACTTTCACTATAATTATTACCAACTCTTCTTTTTTTTAAACCTCTTCCCAGTTCAGTTTTCTTCATTATTGTCGAATGAAAATTATTTTTGGATCCCACGTTTTCAGATATTTGTAATTCTCCATCAACAGGAGGTTTTACTTCAAAAGTTTGAGGATTTGCCAATTTCCATTCATGACCATCGATACATTCCAAATATGATATTATTAAATTGAATTTGTTGGATGAATTTTTGGCTGCATAAGCAATAAAACCATGCCTCGACCATGATATTGGTTTTTGACTGCTTAATATCACCATTATGACGGTTTCACAATTTGCATTTGTAATTAGTCAAAATTATTATATGTTAAATCGCACACACACACACACAAAAGAAAAAAAATAGGTGGGTGCGATTTTATTATTATTATTGTTATTTTTTTTTTTCTATACTTTTTTTTTTTATCCCTCTGACGCAATTTCAACAATACATAAACATCCTTACACCAACAATTGCATTATGACATAAATCCTTACACCAACCAACTTTTGATTATAATCTTTTATAAAAGATCATTTTTAGAAGCTTCTTGTTTGAAATTTTCAATTATGATTACAATGTTCATATTTAAAAAGTTTTTGTGGAAATAATGTTGGTGTTTGTTTGAATTGAAATGGAGAAAAATCCCAAGGCTGGATATTAGTTCATATGAGGAACTTGATATCCTATAATATAGAATCTATAATAGTAGCAATAATGAATGGTGATGAAGTTTAGAAAAAATATATGATAAAATGTAAGCATTTTCATAGCCAAATTTGGCTAGTTCTTGTTAAAAAACGAAAATTGAAAACGAAAATTAAAAAACAAAAAAACAAAAAAAAAAAAACACTAAAAAAAAAAAAAGAAAAAGAGAAAAAAAAAAAAAGAAAAAGAGAAAAAAAAAAAAATAATACAAGTCGATAACATCAAACAATCACCGAAGTTTCAGCATCATCATCGTTATCAAGATCATTATCAGACTGCTTTTTGGAAAATTCGGCAAAAAATGGATGGTTGAGTGCTTCATCTGCTGAACATCTTTTACTATAATTCAATTCAGTTAGTGATTTTAACAAATGAAACAAAGTTTTGTGTTTTAATCCCATTTCCGACAGATCAGCTTTACCATCTTCGCTTAAACAATTTAGTGTATCATAGGCAACACTATCTTCAGGTAAAGTTTGTGATTCTCTTTCTAAACTTAAAGCGTAGTAAACTATTTCGCTAAAACTTCTGGAATTTTGATTCAAAGTTGGTATATTAGTTTCGAAACCAAGCCCATGAAGCGCAGCACAATGTTTCATTAAATGAACACCAAAGATTGTTGTTAGTTCCACTATAGCATCAACATCGTCGTTCGAATCAAAAAAAGGAAATCTTCTTGAAATAAAAGAAAGTAAAATGACACCAACAGACCAAATATCAATTTTGGTTGTTTGATTAGGACATTTAAATAAAACTTCTGGGGCTCTAAAGCCTCTTGTACCAGCACGATTTGCGCGTCTTGCTGGTCTATCATCATTTGCAGGAATCCCTCCAATCTCACCATCTAAATAATCTGATAATATTAAGCCACCGTTGATGCAAGCACAAACATGTTTATGATCATTTGGATCACGGGCTTTTTCGGCAAGACCGAAATCAACAAGTACTCCACGTTTGTTGGCAGGATTGAAAAGAAAATTATTTGGTTTGACGTCTCTATGAATGACTCCATGATCATGAATAAAAGACAATGCTGATAAAAGCTCAAACATATATATTTTAATGCCATCTATAGGCATATCACGATAATAATCTCTAAAGTCTGCATGTTCACAATAAGGAAGCACGATAATAATTTGATCTTCAAACCGAACAGCATCAACTATTGGAATGATATTACGACATTGAGATAAATTGTACAAGAATTTCAACTCACTATAAATTCTTTGAGGTGAAGAAGTGACATAAATTTTTTTAAGAGCAACAAGAGGAAATTTTTTTCTTGAAGAAAATTCTCCTGTTTTATGTATTTTGATTATTTTACTAGAAATCCCTTGTAAATCTTCTGCTTTATAAACGGTGGAGAATGTACCTTCACCAATTTTTTCCAATAATTTGTATTTATGTGATAATCCACGAAATTTGTTTTGAAGTTCACGGATCTCTTCTTTTTCAACTTTGACTGCATTTTGCTTTTCTTCATATCTAACTTTTTTCATTGCTTCTAATTTTGCTTTTCTCTGGTCAACAACTTCTTTATTTAAGGAGTTGTTGGGTTCGATAACATCAATATTTTCTAATTTTTTTGGGGTTTGAACTTTGACTAGTTCTTGATCTTTGGTTAGAATTTCTGATGGTTGATTGGTTATAAATTCTTGATCTTTGATTAAAATTTCTGGTGGTTGATTGGTTGTGGTATTTGATTTTAATTGTTTTGTTTTTTTGTCTGTCTTGAAAGACAACTGATTATTAGATGGGCTATCAATTTCATATTGACTTTTTATATCTTGTATTGACTTGACATCTTCATTGTTTATATTCATTAAGGAATCATGTTTTTGACTTATTTTTCGAAGTTGATCAGGCGCCAAAGAAACTGTGACAATATATTTGTTAATGTTCTTTTGAATTGATTTATGAACGACGTTATTTGTTGCTGATTTTGATCTTAATCTTGAAGATCTCCTTGTCAAAACTGAATTTTCAGATTTTAATTTATCTACAGGTTTAAGAGTCGGGATTTTGTTTTTTTCTTGTTCAAAAACAGCAGCAGCAACAATAGCAACAGCATTTGCCTTTGAAGGCAGGGTCAGATTCAAAGAGACTAATTGATTATTTGGTTTTATACCAACATGTTTTCTTTCTGGTGATGAATCTTGTTGACTATCATTTTTAGATAATTTGATTTTTAATTTCAATGGACTTTTGTTTTTTTGATCTTTTTTAATTTTTGTAGGAGAAGGGCTCCTTGAGTTAAGTTTATTTCTGGCAGGAATTCGAAGAAAATGTTTAATACTTCCAAAATCTTTTTCAGTTAATAATTTGTTTCTATTTTTTGCGGATTTAATAGTACTACTAGGGGAGATTGTGTAATCACTTCTGGTGTTTCCATGTGGGGGAGTTCTTAATTTGGTTGGGGTTTTCGGGGTTTCTCTAATGATATCTGAAGTAGTATAATCACTTGTTCGAAGAGACATGATTTTTTTTTTTTTTTTCTTTTGATGAATATTACTTGTTTTATTTATTTTGTAATTTTTTTTTCTTTTTTATTCAAAGTGATAAAAAGATTTTCATTAGAATTTTATTTATATGAATTTATTTCATACATTTTACCCAAAGAACGCCTATTAAATTTATTTAGGGGAAAAGATATAATATTAAAAACGCGCGCGTTAAAAAAAAAAATAAAAATAAAAAAAAGAAATGAAAAAAAAATCATGTTTTTTTCCGAGGGGAACAGATCACATGAAAAATCATATCGCAATCTCGGATTATTATTATTATCATTAGAAGAAGAGCCGTTTTTTTTTGGCGGGAGAAATGAAAATAACCTGCTAAAAAAAAAAAAAACACAACAAAAAATAAAAACAATTTTACAGCAAAAAAAAAAAAAAAAAAATCAATAGTTAATAAGTACCTACGTACGTGTGAGCTTGTTTTACCGTGTGTAGGTGGCATAAAAAAAAAAAAAAAAATTGTATAATAATAATAATAATAATAATAATAATAATAATAATAATAATAATAATAATAATAATCAATAATAAATAATTAATAATTGGCAATGATAATTAATATCGTTTTGTATTTTTATATTTTCATTTCATCTGTTTATGGGACAGCATTGACAGTACTGTTGGTTCCTCATGAAGTTTTATGTTATTATGTCTTAACAACATTGCCGGATTCAAATATTGATTTTTATTTTGCAGTACAAAGTGGCGGTCAATTTGATATTGATTTCAAAGTTAAAGATCCTACCAAAAAAATTCTTCTTAGTGGAGAAAAAGAACGTCAAGGAGATTGGTCATTTAAAGCTGCTATACCTGGGGAATATGAATTTTGTTTTGGAAATGAAATGTCAACTTGGGCTGATAAAGTAGTGGATTTTGAAATTAGATTGGATGATGATTTTAGCGCCAAATTACCAAATATTAAAGCTTCAAAAGAAGAAGATAGAAGAGAAACCGTTGATGATATGACTTTTGCCGCCGATGGAATTGATAATAAATTGAACAATATGTTAAGAACTTTACAATATTATAAAACAAGAAATAATAGAAATCAACATACAGTGAAATCTACTGATGATCGTATTTTTTGGTTTAGTTTCACAGAAATTGTTTTGATGGTTGGTTTAGCTCTTTTTCAAATTTCGGTGGTTCATTTCTTTTTCCATGGTTCAAGAAAACAAATTGTCTAAAATTGTTTGTTGTATTATTGGCATTTTTTTTTTTCATTTCATTCTTCTTCCAACTCATGTCCACATAATTTTTTTTTTTTTTTTTAGTTGTCTTAGTGTATGATTTTATTATTATTTTTTTTTTTTTTTTTTTTTTCATTTACAGTAGTACACAATACTTACAGTAGTATATTTTGCATGTAATAATAATAATATATATTCCATTTTCTAACTTTACGAAAATAATATATTATAAATATATATATATATATATGTATATATCTCTTATTAGTCTCTTATATTACCGTCACTATCCAAAACCATACTTCATTTTTATAATAAAGGTTGACATTGTTTTTTCAACCAAGAATATGTGGATTTATCATCTTTCAATAAAGGTTTGAATTCTTCCAATATAGATGCATGATATTGATTGATATGGGTTTTCTCTTCAATGGAAAGCAAACTAGTATCGATCAAGTTCCTACAATAAGGAACTCTAGTTAAATTGACGAATTTCAAGAAAGTAGTATCAGTTTTAACGCTGACGTCTTCATCAATATAAACAACATTTTCAATTCTGATACCGTACTCGTTATCTTTATAAAACCCGGGTTCATTAGAAATGACATTACCTATTTGTAAACTATGTTTTGCAGTTGAAGGTCTAAAACTAATCCCAATTGGACCTTCATGAACGTTTAAAAATGAGCCAACACCATGAGATGTGCCATGTTTATAATCCAAACCTTTTGACCATAAAAATTGTCTAGCAATTGCATCAATCATATAACCATTTGTACCTTGAGGGAATTTCAAATTTTCAAGGGCCAAATTACCTTTTAGTACCAAAGTATAATTAGTTTTTTGTTCTTCTGTTGGGGTTGTAAAATGAAATGTACGAGTGATATCGGTTGTACCTTCAAGAAATTGAGCACCTGAATCATTTAAATAAATTTTATTAGGATTAATTACTGAACTACCTTCTTGAGGAGGACTATAATGAATAATTGCCCCGTTTTTACCGGTAGAAGAGATTGTTTCAAAAGATAAATCCACATAATTTTTTTGTTGTTTTCTAAAAGATTCTTGTTTTAAAGCAGCTTCATATTCGGTGATCATTTCTTCTTTTTGGATCAATTGATATTCTAACCAAGAGAAAAATTTGATACAAGCAAGACCATCTTTAGAATGAGCAATTTTGAAATTAGAAATTTCGGTTTTATTTTTAATAGATTTGAATAATTCAACTGGAGAATCGATTAATTTATAATTACTTTTCAAACTTGAAACAATAGACCAATTAGAATCATTTGGAACCAAAAATTCATTATTTTTGGAATTGGCAGCGGCAACCAATGAGATGGATTTCAAATCATCATAAAATTCTGAATAATGTTTAAGTTTAATATTATTTGTTTTTAAATAATTGAGGATTTCAGTGAAAAGTGATTCATTTTTAAAACGTTCTTTAACATCACAATAAAGAATGTTTTCATTAGAGGTCATTATGAAATAACTGAAAAAAATAGGGTTGAATTGAATATCAAACCCTCTTAAATTAAGTAACCAAGCAATTTGATCTAAAGAACTAATGACAAAATTCGAATTATTATAATTTTTTTCCAATGTTTCTTTAAGATTTTTGATTTTATTACTAGTACTTTCACCAGTGAAATCTTCAGATAATTTGATTATTTCAGTTAATGAAGCTCTTGGGGCAGGTTCGAATTTTGCCCAAATTTTATCGATCAAATCATCATTTACTGGAACGATTTCAACTAAAGGACTTGTTTTTAATTTTTTTTCAACAATCAATTTTTCAATTTTATTTCCCAAAGATTTTTTCAATGTTAAATATTCTGTAAATTTGATCAATTTAGCATTGAAACCAATTTTGATTTTTTGACCTGAATCTAAACTCATTTGTAAAGCTTGATTTAAAGTCCAATCTTGCCAAGTTGGTTGATTTTGAGCACCTTGTTTCAATAATTTCCAATTAAAATCCAATTCATTTTCAGCTTGAATGAAATATCTTCCATCAGTACTCAAGGCAGAAATACCTTCTGGAATATCATTCATACATAAAGGGTCTCTTGTTATAATTGCCACCCCGGCAGATCCAGAAAACCCACTAATAAAACTTCTTCTTTGATCTTTTGAAGAAACATATTCAGATTGATGTTCATCTTCAGATGGAACAACATAAACAGATAAATCTTCTTTAGCCATTTCTCTTCTTAATGCTTCCAATCTTTTGCTAGTATTGATTTCTTCGGAGGTTCCTTCACAAATGCCATCCATTTCTTGAGCAACAATCCCTGAACCAGTAGCAGTAAGACTTGTTCTAGTGCTACAACGAGATAACCCTGAAGAGCTAGAGTTTCTTTTTAAAGAAACTCTTTTAGCAATAATGGAAGCTCTTCTATTTTGTCTAGATAATAAACCAGGAGAACAAACACAATTGGAGCATTTTCTAGAGAGTCGAGGACGGCTGACTGATGGGTCAGGTCTAGTTGCAATCGAAAGCATCGAGGTTCTATGAGCTAATCTTTGGCTCATTTTTGAAATTGATAATAAATTAGTAAATATTTTTTAAAAAAAATTGTTTTTTTTTTGCGCTGAGTGGTTGAAAAAATATTTATTGTCTTTTAGATGTTAATGATAAATTTAAATTTTATTTTTTTCTTTTAAAAAAAAACAAAAAAAAACAACAACAATTAATTAAAGATTAAAAATTCTGCCCAGACATGTTACACTTTTGTGCAGATTTAAATTAAATAAAAGAAAGAAAAAAAATAGAAAATAAGAAAAGAGAGAGAGAGAGAGAAAGAGGAAAAAAAGAAAAGTGACTTAGTAATCCTTGTTATGAGAGATGACCTAAAAAAACTTGGATGGCTGAAATCATTACCCGGTTATTGAATTGTGCCTATAAATTTATTGGGAGGGGGGGGGGAAATGAAATAACCTGCCTCTCCAAAAAAAAGAATTCTAAATGATGTAAATTTTACAATTATAAAATAACAAGAAAAATTAATAGAAAATATTAGTAAGAAATTATTGTTATATGTAAGATCTAAGAAGAATATTCAATTGAATACTGTGGTTGATTTTTAATCATCATTTGGTATTTTGCTTACAAAAACTTGTATAATAATTAACTGAATAATTGGTCATCGTATATGCTGTCATATGATCATCATATGATAGGGACATTGTGCACTTTTCTTTTCTTTTCTTTTCTTTTCTTTTTTTTTTTTCTTTTGTCTCTCTGTTTTATAGCAGTACCACTTACTTACTTACTACTTCATTTGTTTCACACATTGTATGAATATCATAGGTTTTGTTTATGTAATGAGTTGAAATATAGATATATAATCACCACAGCCTCCAAGGCGAACCCTTTAACTCTTCACGGGGGGGTGCCAACACCTATGCTTCCCACCGTATTGAAACATATTTTGGTGATGGGTGTGATGACACTAATTCACTATTCTCAAGAGAATATGATCTTATTTTTTGCAAGATGAAAAAAAAAAAAAAAAAAAAAAAAAAAGAATTACTCATAATGACTGAAGTCAGTATTGTTTCTCTTGTTCTGAGAAAAGATACTAAGGAATGTCGAGCAAATTGCCTTGCAAAAATCAATAGATTTTCAAAATGACAAAATGTTTCAAGATTATTTTACAAGATATAATTGGTAAGAATCAGAACACCACACCCAAAATTATGGGGGAGGGTTATTAAACAAAGACAAAATTGATCAATTCTGAGCAAGAGGTAGTTTACACACAAAAAAATTATTTTATAATATAGATAAAGATGAAATCTTAATTTCAATTGAAGGTAAGAAAAATGTTGCTGTACCAAATATTGATACCATAGGCAATTATAAATATTGTTATTAATATTATTATTTCTGTATGATCATGTCTCGGAGCTTTTTTTTTTTTAATTATTATTATTTTGTGAGTACAAATTCAGCAACCCAATACGTAGAAATGACTTGTACTGAAAAAAAAATGTTTCTATTTGTATTCAAATTAAATTTTTTTTTTTTATTTCTAAACTGTTTCCATACGTCAAAAAAAGAAAAGAAAGAAGGCATCCATAAGAAAAGAAAGAAGACATCAATAAAATAAATTCCATTTTATTGAGGATGAGACAGCAATACAGGCGGAAATGAGGATGAGACAAAACTTTGAGGGGAGGGGGTGGGTAGGTCTTTCTCTCTTTGTATTTTTTATTTTTTTTTTTACGGGAGTTTATTATGGAGAAGTGACAACTTGTCCCCCGGACAAAAGACATTTTGCTCTTTAAACTTTTTTAAAGTTGTTTACTATTGTAGTAAACCTTAATTATTATTATTCCAATTCGGCAATGGATTGACAACAACAACAATAATAATAATAATAATAAATTTATCACAATTTAAACATAGTAAAGTATATATATATATATTTAGAAGGAAAGATAATAAAATAAACTTTCACTTGCATAGTTTTAAAAGGGAAAGTTGAAATTTAAATTACAAAATTATTTCATTTTACCATACAATAATTGTATAAATAATTGAATCGTATATTCAAAATTGGAAAGGAGGAAAAAAAAAAAAGAAAGAAGAAAATGACTACAAAATATTTGATTGTATATTTTTTTGTTTTTTTCTAGAAACCTGTCAAATTTTTTAAAAATGTATAAATATTCTCCACTTTTAATTGAAAAGTTAAAAAAATGATATCAATTACCAGGAAAAATAAAATAAAATAAAATAAAATAAAAATAACTTAGTAAAAAATTGTTAATTTGTAGGAATTGTTTTATTGTTATCTCAAATAAGATAATTTAATATTTGAAATGGAAAACAAAAAAGAAAACTATAACATTGATAAATAATAAATGTATATGTATGGTGGATTGATTCAATATTTATCTAAATTATATATGACAGTTGTTAATCAAGGGGTGGGCAAATATACTGTTTCTAGTCCATAAATTTGGAATTAAAAACATAGATATACAATAAATTTATTATTTTTATTTATTTTTTTTTTTTTTTTTTTGGAGTCTCGAAGATCAAACTTGAAAAGGCAATTAAAATTAGTATTATATATATATATATACATAAAACGTTTAACCTGTCACCCAAATTATAAATGCCTTGCCGGTTCGTCGCCTTACAGAAATTTTACTTTTTGATTTCCTTATTTGAACTTACCATTTTTTTTTGTTTTTTTTTGTTTTTTGTTTTTTACTGTTTCATTATGATTTATTATGTTACAATTTTACTAAAAATGACCAGGGTTGGGGGAAACATGGTAAATGGGGAAGGGGGGGGGGTTTTCGGAATAAATATTAATTAATTTTATCAGTTGGAAAAGAACAAATTTAAACTTCAAAAAAGAGAGAAATTATATTGAATAATTTATCAATTTATTAATTATCCGGTAATAACCAAATTGAATTGAATATAAATAATATATAATATTTTTTTGTGGGGAGGTGGGTATCTGTGCTATGCATAGTAATGTAATGTAGTGCACTAATGTAGTGATTAGCGATAAAGTGGAGAACAACAGAGAAGAAGAAGAAGAAGAAGAAGAAGAGCGGAGATTATAATTTTGATCAAATCAAAATAAAATTGAAAATTTGTTGAGCTTTTGAATATATTAAATATAAAGAATTTTTGGTAAATAAGTAAGTTTATATTTTTTTTTTTTGTATTGTGAAATATGTTGGAGAAAGATAAAGTTGTAAATAGATAACCAAAATAATTTATATTGTAATAGTTATTTACTTTCCCCCCAATAAATTATTATTTGATTCAATTTTCTCCTCAGAAATAAAAAATATTCTTTTTCTTTTTCTTTCTTTTTTTTTATTTTTTTTTTTTTTTTTATTGTATATTTTTGTACTTCATCTTCCCCTCTTCTTTTTCAATAGTTATTCAAACAACTAATTTTTCCTCATGTAAAAAAGAAAATAAAAAAAAAAAAGAAAAATAGAAAAATAAAATAAATATCAAAATAACCACACAAGATGATTTTACATCAAAAATATGTATTTGAAAGTGTAATAAATATTAATATAATAATTATCTTTTGAATATATAAATATTATGTATATTGGAAAGTTCAGTAATCTAAAACGTTTTTCTAGAACACTTTCGTTTAATTTTATTCACTTGTAGTTTTTGATTTTGGGGTTTTGATTTTTTCCGCAGCAACACATAAACTTACATACAATTGCATAGTGCAGACTTAATGCTTACATCGAAATTATGCATGCACTATGCATGCATACATATATAGATAGATGTATGCATCATACATGCCAGCATGCGTATTGAGTAGATACTATATATATATATATATATAGAAAAGTTTAAAAAAAAAATTTTTTTTGTTTTTTTAGGAATTATTTTATATATATATATATTTCTTTTTCAACTTTAAAATCAACACTTCTTTTTTTTTTTTTTTTTTGTGGCAATTCAATACTTTTATTTCAATTTAATATTTTTATTATACTATTAGGTTACATTTTTTTTAAAAAAAACAAACAAAATGTCAAGTGCAATGAATACAGATTTGAATCAAAGAAAATTAGATTCAATAAACTTTAATCCATCTCAACAAGATATCTTGTTACCAGCTAACTTACCTGAATATTCTAGAATGAATGATCATCATCAAAATATCAACTCTCATATAACAACCCCTTCAACACAATTCTACAATAATGGAATTGATCAAATGTTTATGAACAATTACGAACAATTTTCTTCAACACCTATGATTGGTTTTTTTCCTGAATTTGATTTCAACAATTATTTGTGTTTTAATCATTTAAATCTTAATCAGTTAGACTCTAACACCTCAAATCTTGATTATCAACAGGAATTATTATTGAATTTTAATTCTCCATATTCAACATTATCTGATGATCCTTCAGAATTCAATAATAATAATAATAATAATAATGCCATCAACTATTATTCTGGAAGCCAATCATCATCAATGGTAGAGCCTGTTATTACCACCCAAAATGACATCAATAATGGATTTCATTTCATTATTCCTCAAAATGATGATCAATTTTTTGTTGAAAACAGCTCGATTACGTCGGTTTCATCTCCTAATAATGAAAGTAATGCTACTGATAAATTAGCCGAAATTATACTTGAATGTTATGGAGAAGAAGAAGAAGAAGAAGAAGAAGAAGAAGAAGAAGAAGAAGAAGAAGATGATGATGATGATTATGATGATGATGATGATGTTCACAGTTTTGAAAGAAAAAGATCAAATTCAATAACAACTTCTTCAAATATATTTGTTTTGATGAAAACAAAACAAAAATCAATGGGAAAAAATTCCAAAAACATCAAATCAATAATGAATCATAAAAGATCTCGATCAGTGGAAATTAATAATTATGACAAAAAGGAAAAAACTAAAAGATCAAGATTAGGATGTTTGACTTGTAGAGGTAGAAAAAAAAGATGTTGTGAAACTAAACCTAAATGTTTCGAATGTGATCGTTTGGGATTGAAATGTAATTGGCCATCTCCAGGAATGGAACACAGAAATAGATCAAAAAATAATAAAGTCATAGATAATAGAGATATTATTGATTCACCATTTGGAAAAATCAAAGTTTTAAGAGGTGTTATTTCAAAAAAAGATTTTTGATTTTTTAATTTTTTGATTTTTTTTTTTTTTCCATCTCTTAATATTTAATTTGCAATGATTTACATGACCTCCCTCTTCTTTTTAGCATCTCTTTTTTTTTTTTTTTTTTTTTTTGTTTTTCAAGTGTATTTATATATATATCATTTCATATAGTTTTTTTTTTTTCTTGCCATTTTCATCGCATTTTTTTTCTTCTTCTAAATGATAGAATTTTATTAATATAAAGTAACTCATGGATTGTTTTCAATAAAGAATTAAGTAGATAAGATATCTATGATAATCAAATAGCCACTGTTTTTTTTTTCTAAACATCTCCACCATCAAATTAATCCGATGAGAATTTTCAATCCCCAAACAAACAATAATATTCTCCACCACCAAATTTTTCCAAATATATACTTACAAAAAAAAAATCATCAAAAATTAAATTTTAGAAAAAATCGATTCATTAGACTAAGAAAATAATAATATCTCTCACTATTTAAACAACAAACTAGAATAGAGTAATCAAAAAGAATAAGAACTAAATAGAAACATAATAACAACAAAAAGAGAGAAAAATTTGAGGGATATTATACAATACTTCAATAACAATAGAAGGATTCAAGGGTTATTATTATATGATATGCCAATAACAGTAGATAATAAAAGAAATTTTAATATCTAATATATATATTTAGTACAGAGCTAATCCACAAAAAATCTTGTTTTTCAATTTGAAAACAATTTTTTTTTTTTTTTTTTTTTTTTTTAGTTCAAAAAGAATAACAACATAAACAACACCAAATACGAAATAAAAGTTGTCATCATCCCCCTTTTTTTTATTTATTATTATTATTATTATTGTTGTTATAATTTGTTGTTGGCATTTTTTTTTTTTTTATTTTTTTTTCCTTCCATATTTTTTTACACACGTTCGTATTACTTTAGTTCAAATAAATATTTCTTTGTATATGCAGAGTGATTTTAACCCTTCTTGCTTAACTAATTGTTGACTTTATATTACTTCAATAATTCTTTTTTCTTGGTATTTTTTTTTTTTTTACTAGTAGTAGTAGTAGTAGTAGTAGTAGTATTGGCTCTAAAAAGGAATTTTTTTTTTTTTTTTTTTTTTTTCGTATTGCAATCATCAGGCATACGAGTTGTCTTCAAAATCATCATCTTCATCGGGTATCAAACCTTCATCTACCGGATCTTTTGGTTCTTGATTTTCTGCCCACTGTGTTACATCATCAATATAAGATAAAATTGTGGTTAAAGAACCATTATCATTTACATCCAAAGGTAAAAACTGCACCATTCCGAAATCATCAATCAAATTTGCAATCAATTGATTAAGTCTTGTAAATTTCTTATTATTCAATAGAGTGGTATCATCTTCACCATCTGCCAATAATAAAGGATCAGGATTCAAAAATTGTTTTAGTTTTTTTTTAGGATATTGTTGTTTAATTAAATCAACTTTGGATAAAATGTTGATATGAGGTAATTCTAACAACATCATTGTTGACATAGCACTAAGAGTTCCGGAAAAAAACTTTGATTTATCAATAATAAATGTAGATTCCATCATATATGCACAACATAATTGAAAATTCAAATTTCTTGTCAAATGATTAATAATGGTTGGGAAAATTGGAATATGGGTATATAATTCAATTTGACCTGGACAATCAATAATCAAAAATTCATCATTATAATCTCCAATTTCTTGATCTAACCAATCCAAATTTTTCAATAAAAATTCAAAACAATATATTAACCCCCCATTTGGACCAAGACTTAATTCTTCCATAACATCTTCTAAAGAAATCAAATCTCTAATATCAACAGTAAATTCGTATTTTTTTGCCTCAGCAGCAGGATCAAGATTAACAATATGACAGTTTCTACCAATTTGTTGCATATGAGTAACTAAAGAATTACAAAATGTTGTCTATTGATTGTTAGTTAAAAAAAAAAAATCAAAGTTATCCCCCCCTCCTCCATTAGTAATCATCGAGATTTATATTTTTTGTTTTTATAATCACTTACTTTACCAGCACCAGCTGGACCTAATACAACAACTCCTACTCTAGACATTTTCAAATAATTATTTAAAAATAAATTAAATGGTAGACATAGATCTTTTTCACACTATTAGATGCTCATCTCTTTTTTTTTTTTTTTTTTTTTTTATTTTCTTTTCTTTTCTTTTTTTCCACCACCAATTTCTCAAAGGCTCTCAACCAACATGAAGATCACTCACATTTTTTTTTTTTTACAATAAAATCTCCAACATCATTATCTAAATGACTAATGAATCAAGGAGGAAATAAATAATAATAATAATAATAGTAAAAGAGATGAGCTCTGAAACCCTTACGCTTTCAGCTGCAATTTGGTCCTCAGTTAAGCCTATTTTAAAAGTTTATTTAATTATCGGTACTGGGTTTGTATTGGCTAAAAAAAAAGTCTTATCAGTAGAAACCTCGAGAAATTTATCCGATTTAGTAGTGAATATTGCATTACCAGCGTTAGTTTTCAATAAACTTATTAGTAACATCTCTTATGAAGATGGAAAATCCATTGGTGTTTTGTCATTTATTTGTTTATTAGTTTTATCAATTGGAGGTCTCTTTGGTGTCTTATTGAACTATATCACCCCAACCCCCAAAAATTATTATTATGGATTGATTAGTGCAGCTATTTTCACTAATATTAGTGATTTACCTATTGCTTTTATTCAAGGACTTCCTGGGATAGTATTTGATACGAGTGAAATCAATAAAGGGGTTGCTTATGTTCAAATCTTTGTATTGGCAGAAATGATTGTTTTTTTCAATTGTGGGTTTATCAATTTAATAGGAATGGATTTCAAAAATGATAGTCAAATTAAAAATGATGAGGAGGAGGAGATAGAAGAAGAAGAAGAAGAAGAAGAAGAAGAAGAAGAAGAAGAAGAAGAAGAAGAAGAAGAAGAAGAAGAAGAAGAA
>JASTUB010000275.1:0-22642 GCA_031124825.1 Saccharomycopsis vini
TTTTTTTTTTTTTTTTTTTTTTTTTTCCTTTTTTTTTTTTTTTTTTTTTTTTTTTTTTTTTTTTTTTTTTTTTTTTTCATTGATTTACAGATTTGCTTATTTGAATTTTAGTGTTGTTAGGAAAACCAAAATTCTATATCTATTTGAATATTTGGATATTCAAATATCTCGATTCTTTTGAAAACTTTTTTTCTTTTTTTTTTTTTTTTTTTTTGATATATGTGTAAGAACGATAAACTATGTTTTTATTTTAATCAATATCCTATATTTCTAGCGCAAAGAATATAGGACATCAAATAGATTATAATTGAAGTGAGTTACACATTCTGAGACACTTCTATTATAGTGGCGTATGCTAACAATTAATAAAGGGAAATGACAATTACCCGTACCCTTTTTCGCATATCTAGCGGACGTCTTATCAGATGGCACAATCTTCCTTGAGAGTTTACTTCATAGCCGGCACGGAAACTTTACGTGGGAGAGTCTTACAAACTAACATCAGCTTTCGAATACATTTAGACAAATCATCAATTTTTGAAATGAAAATTAAAGTGCAGATTATTATGTGAATCTGAGAGTTTTGGATGAATGGATTCTTTTTCTCTATTTGTTTTTGTTGGAGAGAGATCCGATACGGTTGGGCGCATGTGGTTTTGCAGAAACCAAAAAAAAAAAAATAATAATAATAAAATTAAAAATAAAATAATAAAAAAAAACTGACAGACACAGCAGCAGCAGTGCAGACAAACTATCAAAAAGGAATTAAACAGTTGAAAATCTCAAACTTCGAAAAAAAAAAAAATATAAAAATAAAAAATAATTGAAAAATTTATAAAAAAAACTACAAGAAAAAAAAAAAAAAAAAAAAAAAAAAAAGATAAATTTATATTAATATTAATAAACACCCTACTTAACATATATGTCGATAGACAGGTAAATCCGGCGCTTGTTGAATATAAATTTATTTTATATTTTCACTATTTACTCAAAAAATCAAGGTCTAGCCATGTCTCCTTCTTCAATTCATTCGCAAAGTACAGGAGCTGGATACTTAGAAGAATCACAGCTTAGAAGTACTAGAAAATCGTCCATATCTTTTAGAGCTCCTCACTTATCTGAATTCTATCGTTTTGTCTCTGGCTCTGGCAACAGTAATAATGGCTCCTCCCAAAATCTCAAATCAAATTATCTGCATGTGAAACAATCTTCAATAACAAGTGGAAGAAGCATTGACAAAAGAAGAATGTCAAATGCTAGTATAGGCACCGATATTTCTTTGAGCCCCTCAATTCTTGATTTGCGAACAATTATATCTAGTAAAGATCGAGTAGAATATGAGCAAGTCTTGAGTCAATTATATCTGTCTTCGCTGAAATATTCTCAAGCTTTGTCAACGCTATCTAAAGCTGCCTCAGAATTTGGGATAGCTTTAGAAAGTTTGGCTAGATTGAAAGGGAGCGATTCACAATCAAATCTGCTAATGTCTTGCTCTGGGTTATTATTTTTGATATCAAATCATCAACAGGTATTGTCTTCTGCTATCGAAAAAAATTTTGAAAATTCATTGTGTTCAATTATGGTCAATTTTAAAAATAAAACTCAAAAAAATGACGTTATATTTAACAAAGAATTGAAATCAAAAGTGGTACGCTTAAAGAACTTGGAAAATGTTAATTATAAAATATCTAAATCCAAAAAAAGAAATTTGGTCACTTATAAAGATACTTTGAGAAAAATAAATGATCAAATTGATTCTATCGATGGGCTTAAATATAACTATTATGATTCATTATCAAAACTTATTGAAGATACAAATGACAAAATCATAAAAAATTGTTGCACTGTTGCGAAAGCAGAGTTTGAAATTCATGAAAACATTGCTCGAAAAGGTTGGTCTGGTGGTGGTATGGACGACTTACTTGTCGACTGCCCTGATCCTTTTGGTGAGGATACAGAACCAGAAACCATTATTGAATCTGAAGATGATGAAGTCGATGAAATTCAACTGCTTTATAAAAATACTAAAAATCTTCGTGTTTCAGAAGGATTGGTGCCCACTGATGAACAGCATGAGCAACATTCTAATGAAAATCCTTTTTATACAAAACTTTCTTCCGTGAAAAAGCGCAAATCAAAGCCTCAGTTGATTAATACTAAAAATGCAATTTCTATACAAAGTAGCATTTTGCCGCCAGTGACAAACATATCAATAATACCATCCACTATTACACCGCCTTTGATATCTCCAAAATCGACGTGTAGTAGTATCATTATAACTCCTAGTGGAAATAAAATTGATCCAGATAAATCAACACACACAATTACAACAAACCAAGATGATTCAATAGTTTCTGTAACTACGGAAAAGAAAGGCAAAGTATTATCAAGCAACGAAAAAATTTCCATTGAGGAATCAAAAAAGTCTGAGAAACAGAATCATGAACATTTAGCGGGAAATGAGAATCAAGATAGCAGCAATAAAAAACAACAAGAGAGAAAAGGGGAAGAGGACGAAAATAATAACGAGGATGATTATGATGAAGATGACGATATGGACAATAACTCTTTTTCCTTGCCTTTACCAAGCAGTTACACTACGCCGTCTCCGAATACACTAAATAATCAACCCTTGTTCAAAAATGCTTGGTCCGAATAAAATTTTTAGAAAAATAATCTCAATTTTTTTCTTCTTTTTTTGAAATATTCGACATATACTCTTGTATTTAGATGCGAAATACTCTATAATATTAGCATAAGCTACTACTTTCTACAGGCTTGTGATTGTTTTTTCTTTTTCTTTTTTTTTCTTGGTCTTTTCTATTGTTTCTAGCTTTTAGTTTTTTAATATTATTTCTTAATTCTTACTTCATTGGGTCGATGCTAAAAAAAAATGAAATTTATCAGTTATTGTTTATCAAAATCACTTTCTTTTTCTATGTACTCATCTCAGCTTTTTATTTCTGATTTCCACCAAGATACCAACAATTATTTAGGAGGATTTCTATAACTATTTTTAATTTTTGTAATAATAATAATAGTCATAGTAGTAGTAGTTGTAGTAGTAGTAGTAGTATTGTGATTTTCCAGGCAATCAAATTCCTTATCGCGCCAGCCACGGGCTCATGATTGATCCTTACCTTTGTCTGTTTTTTTATTCCCCCGTATCAGTTCATCAATTAACTAATTAATTAATTCTAATTAGCCTATAAGCAATTGGCTTTTGATCTTACAGATACAAGCGAGTTTGGTTCATTTTTTGATTAACTGAAGAAAAAGAAAAAAAAAAAAAAAATACTCGTCGATTTCTTTGGAATAACAATAATAAATTTTATTGTTGCTTCGGTCTTATTTAGTATCTCAAATGAAAAATATTATATTTGAATCGAATTACAACTTAAAGAGTTACCTGTAGCCTTAACAATCAAATATAGTAAAGAAGATATCATGTCTGGTAGTAATCCAGACCATCGTGAAGAATATTTGTTGCCAAAACAACCTGCCACTGCCCCTAAACGACCTCAACTTTTTCAAAAACGTTCAGAACAATATCTTAAAGCCTCGCCATCCAACAGTCCAAAATTGACGCCTACTACTACTGTTCAACCTTTACTTACTTTTAATAAAAAAGATGAGTTTTCATTGAATAATAACAATAACAAACATTTCACAATATCGGAATTGGGCTCAGGAATATCGACTACCAGTACAAGACTTCCCCCAAATACAAGAAGACCAGTCAATAGTTTGCAATCACTGAATATATATAACTCCCCAATTTCTCAAAAAAATTCCATTTCTGCACCTTCTTCTCCCAAAATTGGGCCTGCTTCTGTTGCTGGGGGAGAAGTTGGTGCCTGGCATATAGAACATTCGCCAATATCTTCAGTATTCTATGGCAGTGGTTCAGTGAATCATTCACGATTGAATGAATCAAGTACGTTAATTAATAAAAAATCAAAGAATGGATTATCTCATCAAAGTCATGTGAAAAGTACCAGTTATGGCTCAATTTCAACTACTGATCAGAAATTAAGACCACAAATTTCAAAGAATGAAAATCATGATTTTGAATCACTATCCCCAATAGGAGATAAAAACAGGAAGTTATCAATAAGAAAAAAATTGGAATATTTTTTACCAATATTAAGTTGGTTACCATTTTACAATCTTCAAGACTTTCTTGGAGATTTAATAGCAGGAATTTCTTTAGCGTCTTTTCAAATTCCATTATCATTAAGTTATGCGACATCTTTGGCCCATGTTCCGACCATTTGTGGTCTTTACGCTTTGATCATCCCGCCAATAGTTTACAGTATATTTGGTACTGTTCCTCAAATGATTGTTGGTCCAGAAGGTGCGATTTCGTTAGTTGTAGGTCAGGCGGTTGAGCCAATTATGAAAGACCTTAAAGGTGAGGGCTTGGAAGCAACTGACTTAGTGGTGGTAATATCAGCAGTTAGTGGAGGGGCATTATTAGGAGCCGGTTTATTGAAATTTGGATATTTGGAAAACGTTTTGAATGCTGCATTATTGAATGGGTTTATTAGTGCTGTTGGTGTTGTTATGATCATAAATGGGTTGATCGAAGAATTACAATTGCAAGAAGATTATAGTAATTTACCGGGCCATGAACATTCACCTTTTGCAAAAGCAAAGTTTTTATGGAATAATTTTGGAAAAGCTCATGGTCCAACAGTAGTTATTAGTATAATTACATTTGTAATGATTTTTGGAACTAGAATGTTCAAAAAAAGCAACAGCGGGAAGAAATATAAATGGTTTTCTATTTTTTTTCCAGAAATTTTATTTACAGTTATCTGTGCAACTTTTACTCTGCGGTTATTCAAAATAGATGATAGATTTGGAATTGAAGTATTGGGTGAAATAAAAAGCAAAGGTTTCGACCTCGAAAATCCATTTTCAGAATTGAGCAAATATCATTCAACTGCTTTTTTCAGAACCTTGATCAGTACAGGCTATGTGGTTGCCACTTTGGGATTTTTTGAAAGTACAACGGCTCTGAAGTCTTTAAGCGCTCAATTTGATACCACTGTTTCTTCAAATCGTGAATTATTTGCCTTGGGAATGATAAACTTCTTGGGAAGTTTCTTTTGTGTTTTACCATCTTTTGGTGGGTATGGAAGATCTAAAATAAATGCAATTTCTGGAGCAAAAACAACTTTTAGTGGTGCTATTATGGGGCTAGTGACTTTATTAATAACAATTTATTTGCTTCCAATGATATATTATTTGCCAAAATGTTTACTTGCAGTGATTTCCAGTGTTATTGGACTCTCTTTATTAGAGGAAGCTCCACATAATTTGAGATTTCATTGGAAGGCTAGGGGATACAATGAATTGGTGACTTTCTTCATCACAGTTATTGCAACTTTATTTTCATCTATTGAGTTGGGTATTACCTTAGGATGTGGTTATTCTTTACTTCGGGTCATCAAACATAGCGTAAAGTCGAGGATTGGGTTTAGTATAGTGGAAGTCAGCAACACAGAAGTACTAGTTGTAAAGATCCCAGAGCCTTTGACATTTACTAACGCAGAAGATTTACGAACAAGGATGATAAGAATTAGTACCGAAAGAAAAAAGTATATTCCAGTGGTGATAATTGATCTTCGAACCACAAACTCTATTGATAGTTCTGCAGCACAAATTTTGCAGCAAACAGTACACAGATTTACTAAAAAAGGAGTCGTTGTGTGGATTTGTGCTCCAGTTTTTTCCAAAGATATTCCTGTTGCTGATGATTTCGTTAAAAGATTAGAAATCTTAGAGAATTTGGTTCAATTTGGTACTACAGTAGATAGGATATTAGATATTGTTAGTGATCAAGCATCACCAACAGTGGCTGATGAAGACGATGATATTTCTCTATTCAGTAGAGACTATATGCAATTTGAAAATTGATACATTTTTTAAAAATTGATACATTTTTTAAAAATTCATACTATACTTAGAATGGAAAAAAAAAGATTTAATATTATATTTTATAGAGAGACTGTTTAAATTTATCTACCATAGAATACATATATACATTGGATTTTCAAATAATTAAGATCTTTGAGTACAAAACAACACTACGGCTCATAAGAATTCCTATTAACAGGATATACCAACCACCAGGTCATTATGCAATTTCCCGGGGGAAGTCAAAAAACGAATCTTAAGCGGAAAAAACAAAAGGGCTCCGCTAAAAAGGGAGCTAAAAAAAAAAAAACTAAAAAAAAAAAAAAAAAAAGAAAAAAAAAAGCTAAAAAAAATTTTTTTTAGTGAAGATTATGACTAGAACCTTTGATTCTTACTTTCATTCTCTGAATTTCTTCAACCAAATCAAAAACGTCAATAACAAACTGATTTTTGAAATTTATTTTTTTGTTTGATTTTACGAAATAAAATAAAGAAAAAAAAGAATAGACCAACATTAGATCAAAGCAAAAAACACAACTTTATATTCTATTCAA
This sequence comes from Saccharomycopsis vini, assembly GCA_031124825.1. Lineage (NCBI taxonomy): Eukaryota > Fungi > Ascomycota > Saccharomycetes > Ascoideales > Saccharomycopsidaceae > Saccharomycopsis > Saccharomycopsis vini. Next base: position 6,480 of record JASTUB010000275.1, read on the forward strand.
GCCTTCGAGGAAGTAGCAGCTAAAAGGAAATAACTTATCTTTTGCCTGTGTATATTAAGAATACTATTTCCAATTTCAAGCAACAAAATTTAACCTCTTTTTTCAAAGTGACTCATTAACAAAGTGATATCAATATAAAAAACAACATCATTATTATTGTTTTTCAAAGGAAAATTTTTTAATCAATATTCAATTTCCCGACTCAAATATACACTCATAATATACTATAAAAAACATCTTTCAAAATGGCCACAAATTCAATCAAATTGATATCAAGTGATATTCACCGTGGTTTAGCAGATTCCGTTGCCGCTAGACTTGGTCTTGATCTTTGCAAAGTTGACATCAAAAGAGAAAGCAGTGGAGAAGTATTGTTCTCAATTGCAGAATCTGTTAGAGATGAGGATATATATATCATTTCTCAAATCAGTTGTGGTGACGTTAATGACAGATTGATCGAATTATTGATTATGGTCAATGCTTGTAAAACTGCTTCTGCTAGAAATATCACTGCGGTTATTCCAAACTTCCCTTACGCTAGACAAGATAGAAAAGACAAAAGTAGGGCCCCAATATCTGCTAAATTAGTTGCTGATATGTTGACTACTGCTGGTGTTGATCATATTATTACAATGGACTTACATGCTGCCCAAATTCAAGGGTTTTTTGACGTTCCAGCAGATAACCTTTATGCCGAACCAAGTGTATTGAGATATATTAAGGAAAAAATCGATTATAAAAATGCCATCTTGGTTTCTCCTGACGCCGGTGGGGCCAAAAGAGCCGCAGCTTTGGCTGATCGATTAGATTTGAATTTTGCATTGATTCATAAAGAAAGAGCAGTTGCAAACGAAGTCAGCCGAATGTTATTGGTTGGTGATGTCACTGATAAGATTTGCATAATAGTCGATGATATGGCTGATACCTGTGGTACTTTGGTCAAGGCCGCGGATATTCTTTTACAACATAAAGCTAGACAAGTTATTGCTATTGTTACCCATGGTATTTTATCAGGTAACGCCATAACAAATATTAATAATAGTAAATTACATAAAGTGGTCTGTACAAATACCGTTCCATTTGAAGATAAGAAGAAAATATGTCCTAGATTGGATACCATCGATATTAGTGGTGTTTTGGCTGAAGCTATTAGAAGATTACATAATGGTGAAAGTGTGTCATATTTATTTAAACATTCACCTTTATAAGTCTTTTCTATTTCTTTGATTATTATTTTTTTTATTTCCCTTTATTTCTTTTTTTTTTATTTATTTGTTTTGTGATTTTCTTAGGTTTTCTCAATTAACATTGTACCTTTTCATTTGGCGTTGTTTATTGTATTATAAAGATGGCTTTTATTTACCTGTTACCTTTCATCATTTTCTCTTCTATTTTTATTAAGGAGATGAAAGCAAAAAGAAAAAAAAAAAAAAAAAAAAAAAAAAAAAAATAATGTTGTGAATTTTGGGCTAAACCCCTGATTTTTCATCTATATAAATGATTTTTATTTTCGTATTTATTAATTATTTCTGATTTCATTAGTTTCTTGCCCCTATGTGAACTGCCAAAAGTACAAAGTTATCATCATGCCATAGAGTGATGATGTTTGCATTTTTTCTTTTACAAAACTGAAATTGTTACTATTTGTAATCATGGTAGACAAATACGAAGCCATCCGATCTTTATTCTTGCTAATGATGAGAAAGTTTGATAAAAAAAAATACTAATACAACATAGTCAAATCTAAAACTGAGCTGAACTGAACTGAACCGAATTAAATGTGGAGCATGATAGAACCACAGGAAGAAAAAAAAGAAAAAAAAAAAAAAGTATCATGAACCAATAAACTATCATTGAAACACATAAACTGTGTTTAGACAGTTTGAAGAAAATCAAAAGACAGAGCAAAAAAAAAAGAAACCTTTCCACAGAACAGACAATTGAAAAAAAAATAAAAATAAAAAAATGAAAAAGAAAAATAAAAGATACATATAAATTTTCAAAAATAAAAAAGAATAAAAAAAAGATACATAAAAATTAAAAAAAATTAAAAAAAATTAAAAAAAGAAAAATTAATCTTTCAGAGTATTCTTGGAATCATCTTCATTTATTAATAACAGAGATATCGAATTAACTTTCGTCATTGTCGATGGAGTACTACTGTTGATTCTAATTTTTGTATTGTTATCTCTTATTGAAGGATCATTCGTTGGGGTTATGTTCCTCTGTAGATTGATGTTAACAGATGTAGAAACTTTACTTGAGGAAATCACGGTATTGTTATTAATATCATTCCGGTGATCATTATGATCGATAACCAAACTTGGTAAGGTCACTTTTTGGGATTCAGTTTCTTCCAATTTATTATTCACAGAAAGTAACCAATTTGTAGAATTATTAACTACTGGTGGTCTATGCTGATTGACTAGTCTACCTGCCGAAGTAATACCGGGCGTCATCAGACGCAGATTGCTTAGAGGATGGAAATTAAAATTAACAGAAGATCGATAATTATGATGGAAAGTTGAAGCTGGTGGAGAAGGCTTATGAATACTATTATGAAAATTATTGTTGTTGTGTATAGCGTATCCATAACTATTTGGATCTTGTTGTTGTTGTTGTTGATAGCTTGATACAATTGGTTGACCGATATTATTATTATTAATACTTTCGGTTTTGTTGGTCGCCCCAACAAAACCATTCCCAATATCCAAAGCTCTATACAACCCATCCATTGTTAACTCCATGTATTTGATCAATCTTGTCAAATAGTTATCACAAACATTATTATTGGTTTGGATGAACTGATTGTTACCAAAATTTAAAAAATTCAACCAAGTAATAAAAATAATCTCAATATTCTTTAGATAGAAATAGAGAACCACATCATCATCAGCATATAAAAGTTTGTCAACAAATAATGTTTTAGATGTTCCAGTTTTAGGTTTAGATTTTTCTTCAGATGAAGGCTTATTAGAAAGGTTATTATTAATATTTTCTTTTAAGCTTTCACAAGGGTCGACATTCTTGGAAACTAAAAATTCGTCATTTTTTAAATTGGATCCCATTTCTCTGATCAAATAAATTATCGATTGTAAAATTGGAGAAGTCAACACTTTTTCAACCTCTGGATCGACAAATTTTTCAGTTATAATTTTTTTATTCACAGGATTTTGATGAGAGCTGTCTGCTTCTTGTTGCTCTGTCTTTCTATTCCCATCTCTGTTATTTTTATCTTCATTAGATGGCACTGGACTTTCAACGAAACTTTTTCTCTGTTTCCAAATTGATTCCTTTCTGAAGCCATAAAATATTTTAATTAAAATTAAAAACACTTCAATTAATAAGTTGACAAAATTTTTAGGCAATTTCAAAAAATACTTCAAAAAAATTAAATTATTATTTGACATGGATCCAGCATTCAAATTCAAAAAATTCATCATCAAATCTTCAGGTGAATTCAAGTTAAAATTTCTGAATCCTTCATTTATCAAATTCTGAGGACTTAAAGAGCTTATCAAGTACCCTATGAATAACAATGGCAAAGATGTTAATCCAAGATTGTTATTTATAATCAAAGCTTTATCAGCTGAAGATGTTGAAGAATCTGTGTCTCCATAAACATCTGAATCAAAAATCCCATTATGGTCATTATTGCTATCATTAGTTCCTGTATTACTATCATTTTTGTTATTACCAGTTAAAAACTTAGAGATTTTCCCTACAACGTCATCGATTTTCACGTCTCTCATAATATCATGAGTTAAATCCGCAAATCCGTTAAAAGTAGGACTAAAAAAAAGATTATTATATGCTGATTTACCGTAGGCACCGCTGGAAAAGCTTGTACTCCCATGTAATCCATCTTCAATTCCTTGACGGTTCATCATATACGAATGGTGAAATTTATTTGTCATGGCTTCATCATCCATCTCATTCCACTGGGTGAAATCAGAATTGAGAAATGTGAACTCTTTAATGGTGACACACAATAAATTCCAATAGATTTCATGATTTGGAATGATAATATAGTCAATCAACAAGTCTTGGATTAATTTATTGTCACAGTTTATAAGAACTTTTTTCTTGAGGATTATAATTAAATTATAAATATTGATCAAATCCTGATTGATATTATTATTGATCAACATGTTTGAAAAATTATTAATGTTGAATAAATAATTCGAGTTTGAATTAATTGTGGTATTATTTATGATGTTCAAATTTGATTCATTAGGAGAATGCACTCCATGAGATTTAGAACCGAAACTTGATACATTTCGTAAATATGTAACAGAAGCTGGGTTTGTTTGGGTCGAGTAGGGAGATTCTAAATGCAAAGAATATTCTGTTTCTTTGTTGACTTTGTTATTGGCCTCACTTATAAAATTTGGAGGTTCTGATGGAGCACTTCTATTAGATTTTGAAAAATGTTGATAATTAGAATTGATATTCAAAGATTTGTTTGCCATAATAATAGCATTATGTAATGCATTTTTATTATCTTCAAAAAAATTGGGTTGATTAACTTTCAAAGATTGCAATTCATTTGATAACCCCATTATTATACAATTTTCCCTCAATGTCAAATTCTTGAAAGTATTAGATGGGAAAATCGCATTTGTTAAAGAGCTGATATTATTGCCTGCAATTATATTCTTCAATAAGCTTGGGGATTTCGATAAATTTTGTAGTGCATCTTTCAATCTCTCGTTAGTAATGTAATCAATGTTTTTGTTGACATTGCCATTAGAGTTGTTTGCCATAACTTGGGCTTCAGGTGACATCAAATGATAATCATTATTGGTTGGCAAAATTTTATTTATAAACAACTTGTGAACTTGAGGTGGCGGCTTACCAAAATTTAGAGAATAAGAGGATAAAAGATTATAAGCGTACCAATAATTAAATAATTCTTTACTAACGCTTGAATTGATAGCATCTTGATTGAATTCTTGACTTAAAAACTCCTGTGGTAATGGCAATCCATGAGATTTGTAGTAATTTATGGTACTCAAAGATACACTCCCATGATAATCTTTTTGCCGCTTATAATTCACAATTTGTTCTGTTATTAATCTATAAATCACATCATCAAGACTTTGAAAGATTGCATGAATAGAAACAACATTGAAAGCATCAATTTTGTAATTCAATTGCACATTACTGTTTTTAAAATAATACAACTCCTGTAAATAATTGAAAGAAATGTAAGCTAAAATGGTCAACGGTTCGATAATTTCTTCAAGAAATGCTTGTTTCTGTAAAATTAATGACCAACAGGTATTGAATAATTTTAAACAGTCACTAAATTGACCAAATTCTGCTGCTCCAAATGCCAACACTGCATGAAGTAAAGCTGAATTGAAAACAGTTTCATTAGCAATAGAAGAGGATGAGACAACAGATATAGGGGCGAGACTAGATAGTGTCAAAATTTTATTCAAATTTAAAATAACTGGAAACTTTATGTTAGAAATTGTTCCCCAAATCATCAAATAATTTGAAATTTTAGAGCTACTTATCACTGGTTCGTGATTACTACTTTCATCAGGATTATCTGTATTGAGTACCACTAATTTCCCATCAATCAATTCTAAATGAGAAAATTTTTTTGATAAAGCGAGAAGTAATATCAAATTTCTTTCAGAAAGAGAGTAAAAATTTGAGCTTATTATACTGCTGCTCATTAAATAGTCATCTGCATGATTTATATTTTGCTTATTATTATTATTTTTATTATGATTTAGCCCACCATTTCTTGAAGACTGAGATAAATTCTCAATCGTATGAGGAACATTAGGTTCTGGAGTTACATCGTGTGAAATATCGGAATTCATAGCATCACTCGATGGCGCGGTATGTATATGTTGTGAAGTATTATGTTCATTATGAACCGTTCTGAGATGTCTCTGTAAAAGATCTCTTCTAACAAATTTGGCATAACAAATCGAACAACTGAATGGCTTTTCGTTTGTATGTGATCGCTCATGACGAGACTTATGTTCGGACCTTGAAAAAGATTTGGCACAAAAAGAGCAAATATATCGACGAGTAGGTGGCATGTCTCTTAATAGATTTTGGTTGACCACTAAAATAGTTGATAATAATCACAATTGAAAGAATAATGATAATTATGGTATCCAACAGCTGAAAAAGATTGAAAAAAGCGAAGACTTCATTATTTTTTTTTTTTTTTTTTTTTATTTTCCCCTACAAACTGTGATGGATAAACCCCACTATGTCCCCACCCCCCAGGGTAGAGGTCGGACTCCCCCTCGGCCCCACCGCCACAGCGACTGCCTCTGCTGCCCCGCCAAAAATTTTGCACAAAACTGCAGTTTTATGCAGTTTAGTGTATTCTGTGTTCTACAGTGTGCACACATGAAGTGGCACAATGTACTCTTCGGCATTCATCATAAGAAATGTTACTTTCGCCCAAAAATAACCGGGAAATAAGACATTTAGAAAAAATAAGTTAAAACTAAACAAAGATTAAGATAATTTGGAATATGAAATGAAATAAAACAAAACAAAACACAAAACTGAACAAAATAAAATAAAAAGTAAATGTAAAACAAAAGAAAATAAAAAAAAGCAAAACAGGAGCAGATAGAAACATATATAACCATCAACGGCTTTTCTTTTTCTTTGTGAAATTTCCTCGAGCGTGTGAGTAAGACTGATAAATAGCAGTATCATAATTCTTCAATCAACTGGAGTTTCAACTTTTCGGCGCTTAATATTTGTATCTTCACTACTTCCATTCTTTTTTTTTTTCTTCTTATTTTCCCCATCTATATCCGGGTTTTTGCGCTTTTTCAAATTAGTGGAATCATTGACTGCTAAATCAGCAGCATTGAATCCTGGAATGCCATTAGGAGAAGATGTGGTTTGAAAATTAAGTCTTTCCAATAACTCGCCCTTAAGTGCATCAAACTTTATATGAGACAAATCGATAACCGCTTCTGGCTTTGTACCATATAGCAATTCAGTCAAATTATTATTGACAGGAATATTATCATATTTTCCAGGTAAATCTAATATATGAGATTTATATGATTTTCTTAATTTAACACCTTTAGTGCCATCTGGATTGTTTCTTGCTACAGTCGAGGTAAGGTCTGTTAAATTATATAATTCAATCAAATCATGAGCTGGTGAAGGGTTTGAAGATTCATAAAATTTTTCACTATCAATAAGGTAATAATCTGACGGTACCATTAATTAATTGAAGTTGTTTGAGAAGAAGATATAGTCTATATTGAATACTGTTGTTAGAAATCAACAACGCCATAGTTGATAGTGGTCTTAATCGATTTTGTTTTCCTTGATTCTTTGAGTCGATTTTGTTGCCCGGTCTTAGTAGTGGCGGGTTATCTTTTCAAATTTTGTCATATAAAAGGCAGTGAAAAAAATTTTTGTTTCGCATTTGACTTATAACGTTTCTATATATCCAAAATATTTTGATTATTGAATATTTAGAAAAGTTTGAAACATAAAAAATAAAGCTTTTGTTTTTGTGTTATGGTGATTGATTGATATTCGGTTAATACCTTTTTTTTCTCTCAATATACGCAGTTTCATTTCTTTGTCATTTGATTTTTCAAAGTAAGAAAAGAATCACCAGTTTTATCTTTTTTTTTTTTTTCCAAATATGAAAAATGACTTCTTCGAAGATCCTCATGTCCTTGCTTCCATGATATGATGATTCAAAGCGAAGTCTAGAAGAAACACCAGTCAATTATTAATTCACCCTTGGAAATAGGAAAATAAAATTTAGCCTTGGGACCAATAGCAGATGGCTTAGTCCATCTGTTGGTATTGAATATAAATTGATACATTTGTATTTTTTTGAAGTAATATCAAAGAAGTACATTGTAGATACAATTTTAATGTTATAATGGCACGTCTATTTTGATGAAATATTTAATTCACATAGATACAAATTAAATATTTTGTAGAAATTTCCAATGCTCAATAGAATACCAAATGACAAATTAACGATTAGAATGAGGTACTAGAAATTATTCAATTATTCTGTCGAAAAAAAAAAAGTAAATGAATTGAATCAGTATCATATTTTTGAAAGAAAAATATTCAAGTTAAACAAGAATATATCTTTTTCTCTTTTTTCAATACGCAAAACAGAATTTATATTAGATTCTATATTTATCTTATGTAAAAAACGTTGTAAAGAAAAATTTTTAAAAAGATCAATAAAAAATTGTAAAAAAAAAATTATTTTGAGTGAGATTCAAACTCACTAAAATCCCCTAATTTTCAAAATATATTTGTAAGAAGAAAAAGAAAACAAAAAGAAGAAAAGGAAAAAGTAAAGAAGATGGAGAACTAAAATCAAAAATATCTATTAATCATAGAGACAAATAAATGTTCTTAATGTTAGCTTCATTTTATAATCAATCAAAAGAGCAAATATTGGTTTTTTATGTGTTAACAGTTTCAAGCTTCGTCCTTGTTAGCTCAGTTGGTAGAGCGTTCGGCTTTTAATTAGTCAAAAGGAACCGAAATGTCCAGGGTTCGAGCCCCTGATGAGGAGCTTACTTTTTGATGAAAAGTACAATATCTATTTTCAGTGTATTTTTATTGTTGTTACTAATTACAAAAGGTTATTATTATTGCTACTTATATTGTGTTTGCCTAAAAATTTTCTTCTATCTATAAGCTTTTATCTCAAAATTCTGTTCCTTCATATATTCCTATTTTAGACACTGTATAAATTGTATCAGGAGGACAGACTATAGATCGTTTCAGACTAGTTCGTTGCAAAAAAAAAAAAAAAAAAAAAAAAAAAAAAAAAAAAAAAAAAAAAAAAAAAAAAAAAAAATGAAAAATAAAATACAGAATGCATTCAAAACATTCCATGAAAAATTTAATCCATAGAAGTTGATTGAGTGGTGGTTAACCCAATATCAATCCAGAAAAATGGATTTTATTTTCAACTTTAAAACAAATAGCGGAATCCTTAGCAGGTGAGGGTGGTGATTATTTTATTTTTCTGTTATAGAACTGTATCTTTGTTTGTTGTTTTTTTTTGTTTTTTTTTTTAATTGTCATATAATGTAGAGGAGGGACAAATGGAGAAACTAAATACTTTAGAAGGTCATCTAAATGAAAATACTTTGTTTTGTTGACCAATTGAAATATTTTATCTCCCTATCTCTGTTTTTAGTTCAATTAAATTCTATTTTTATTTATTTCTACAAGTTTAACATGTATGTACTTATAATAATAGTTTCCACCAAACTAATTTTTCTTTTTTTTCTTTTTTTTTGTTACATGTTCCAGCTTCGCAAGTACCCCAGATTCAAACGATAGATGCTTGACACATGAAATCTGCATACACGTACATATATCTTTCTTTCTCCTCCTCTGGAATTTGAATCTGAGTTCAACAATTTACCCATTTAATCTAGATTCTTGCGGGATGTAATTACCCCATGAGGGGTGCATATTTTTTATTCGTGGAGTGAAAACCGGAGAAGGTCCTCTTTCATCCGGAGTTTCTCAGCAACTTCACAATTGCTGGTTTCTTTTTTTTTTTTTATTTTTTTTCTTTTCTTTTTAGATTTCACTATTTGGAATTGTTTTTCAAATACGGACAGTATTTTCTGAACCTCAATACTTTTTCTTTTTCTAGCTTTTTTTTTTTTTTTTTTTTTCTTTTTCTTTATTCATTTTTACCTCTTGAATTTTTAATACATTCTTCACTTCTACTTATAAGTTTTCAATTCGTTTTTACAATTGAAATTATTCATTTTCGTTTCTTTCACTTTTCAGATATTTTTAACCAGCAAAATGACCAACGATACTCAATTCAATTGTTTTATTACCCCAAACAATGAAACTTTTCCAGTTCCTGTGAAACCAATAAGGGATCATAGAAGTATCATGGACAAATTTATGATGACTGGCAAAGTTACTATCATTACTGGTGCTGCTGGTTCTATTGGCGGTGCTGTGGCTGAGGGGATTGCTCAAGCTGGCGGAGATGTTGTTATTGTTGATTTGAAAGAAACCAATTTGGCCAAAGAAATTTCAGCAAAATATGGAGTTAGAGCTAAATCTGTTGCTTGTGACTTGACTAATGAAAAAGAAGTTGAAAATTTGGTTGACTCTATTGTTGAAGAATTTGGAAGTGTTGATGCTTTCATTGCTAATGCAGGAACCATCTGGAAAGATGGAACCATTCTTAATGAGGAAGGTACCTCTGAAAAATGGAGAAAGCTCTTTGATGTTAATGTTAATGGTACTTATTACTGTGCCAAACATGCTGGAAGAGTATTTAGAGAACAACATAAACAATCACCAGACCGTAAAGGCTCGTTTGTTATGACTGCATCTATGTCAGCACATATTGTGAATGTTCCAAACTACCAAACTTGTTATAATGCTTCCAAAGCTGCTGTTCTTCATATGGGAAAATCTTTAGCTGTGGAGTTTGCCGATTTTGCTAGAGTCAACACCATTTCCCCAGGATACACTAGAACACCACTTTCTGATCCAATTCCAACTGAAATGAGATCAAAATGGTGGCAATTGACTCCTTTTGGAAGGGAATGTGAAGTCGAAGAATTGGTTGGTGCTTATCTCTATCTTGTTAGTGATGCATCTTCTTTTACAAGTGGTTCTGACATTCGTGTTGATGGTGGTTATTGTTCTGTTTAATTACAATTAATATTTCGATTGCTGTTATTTATAATTTCAAGCAGCTTATTACACATCTTGTTATTGATCTTGTTTTCTTTCTGTTTTTTTTTTTTTTTTTTTTTTTTTTTTTTTATCTTGTCTTGCTTTAATTAACCTAGAAGTTTTTCTGTCCTTTATTTTTAGTATCACAACTACAATGTTGCCATAATAGTTTTCAATATTATTATTAATATTATTCATAATCCTTCTATGATTTATTTTTTTCAAAAAATTTAGATATGTAGAGAAGTGTGAAATTCAAACAAAATGCTATTGTAGAAGGCTATAGTTGATATCTTTAATCATTTTCAGTGTTGACAATTGCTATTGTAGCGCGATGCGGTGCATAATATACGCGCGCTTAGTAACCAGCATGAAAAAAAAAAAAAAAATAAAATAAAAAAAAAAACCTTGAGATCAATTGGGCAAAGGAAGTGAGTGCATCAAAACAACAGCATCAGAATCACAAAAAAAAAAAAAAAAAAAAATGAACGGAAATAAGTGTAAGATAATTAGTATAAGAGATCAAATAAATGCTTACAGCAAGATAATTAGCTACTAACCTAACTCTATATTCTTTTGCACAGACGACCAAGTTCTTGAAAGCATTCCATTAATTATCTCACCTTTCTACAATCCTCCCAAGCAAGTGAGATTACCAGCAGATTATAAACCACTTCCTTCAAATTTACCAATCAATATTTATTATTCGAATTATCAAACGCCGATCCCAAAACAGGATAATCAATCATATATATCAACACCGGAATCATCAGGAGCTAATCAATATCAAACAGCGATTGAAGACTTTAAACGTAACTCAATTATAAACGATCTTGAACAGTGGGAAAATGAAATGGGAAAGATAAAAACATCAATCGAAGAATTTAACTCAGATGCAGATAAACTGTATAGTAATTGGATTGATGAGAATATCAAACATTATGCACCAGGTTATTTGGATAATGATGATATAACAACCTCTATATTGACCCCTAAAAAGGTGAACAAGCATTGAAAAGCGGGCTGCGTGCGCACCCAACACCAAAAAAAAAAAATTATGTACGACTATTTCAATATATGCATGAATGATATGATCTTTGCATCGTTATATAAGATAGCTCTACTACAGACAGTTGGAAAAAAAAAAAAATGGGAAAAAAACGAGACAAAAAAAAAAAAAAAAAAAGAATTGATTTGTATAATAAAAGGTAAGGTGGATCAAAAAATTGTAAGATAATTTAGTATCTTACACTTTATTATAATATCAGGAAAATAAACAATATAACATGACAAATGATAATATAAAAACAGCCGAATCTTTACTTGGAAATCTCAAAGTTCAAAAAATTTCACAAGGTGCAGAAGCAATTGTGTTTTTGGCTGATGGTCATCCATACGATATTGGTGGAAAAAAAACCATCAAAACTATAGTCAAATACAGACCAAAAAAACCTTATAGATATCCTATTTTAGATCAACAAATTATCAGACAACGAACTGTTTCCGAGTCAAAGATTATGAATAAACTTTTACAATTTTCTTTACAGGAATTAAACAAACAATACAACAATAAAAATAAAAAACAACAAAATAATGATAATGATAATTCTACAACAACGATAACAAATTTTTTGATAAAAAATGGTGGTGTTAATTGTCCTAAACTTTTTGCCTTGGATGTCTTCAATGGATTTATTTTTATGGAATATGTGAATGATGTATTGATAGATAAAGAATCATCTTCTTTGAAAAATCATTTATGGCTTTTAGAAAAAACATTTGCCAATTCATTAGATCAAAAATTGACAGTTCATAATTGTCCAGAGATTGTTGCTTCTAAAGATATAGAAACACAAGTTGTTTGTCTTAATTCAAAGGTAAAGGAATTATTATATGTTGTTGGTATGCAGTTGGGAAATATGCATTTATTTGATATTATTCACGGTGATTTGACTTCATCCAACATTGTTCTACAAAAAGACTCTGATGTTAAAGAAGAAGAAAATGATGATGATATTCAACCTAGTTATGTACCATTTTTAATAGACTTTGGTCTTTCCTATCAATCTACATTAATTGAAGATAAAGCTGTTGATTTATATGTTTTAGAAAAAGCTTTAGAGAGCACACACCCGTTATTTTATAAACAATATGTACAATGGGTATTAGAAGGGTATGAAGAGAGTTATGTCTTGAAAGGAAAACGTGAAAATACCGGCAAAGTGATGAAAGGAAAACATCGTGAAATTTCCAAAAGATTGGAAGCAGTGAAATTGAGAGGAAGAAAGAGATCTATGATTGGTTAAACTGAATTAAAAAATAAAAATAAAAAAAAAAAGCTGTTTAGTTTTATAATATATTTGATTAGTTTTTCTTTTCAAAATTAATCACTAGATTGTTCTGCATGAAACTTTTTTTCTATAGTATATTTTAAGGGCTACTTTTTTCCTCTTGTTATTTGTTTACAAACACTGTAACAAGCTGAAGGTTTTTGTATTTGCAAGATAATAATAATATACAAGTATAGGTTTTAAAATATAGAGAGATTAGAATAAATATCAAAGTATTATTATTAATTGTTGTTATTAGTAGTGTTATCACTAATTTTCAGGATTTATGATTTCCAATTGACCCAATTCTTCCAATTTTTCAACATCAATCACATAATTATAACAAGTCAATCCAAGGGCAAACATTAATACGCAACCACTTAATCCTCCAAGCACTTTTGAACTAATTGTTGTATTCATTTTAGTAGAATCAACATTTCTCGGACCCCATGAGCCAAAAGAAATATAATAACAAGCTTTTTTTTCTTCCAAACTCATTTGATTCCAGTTTTCTTCTTGTTTTATACTAAGATGATCCAAAACAACATCTTTTTCATCTTCTGTTAAATGGGTCCATGTTTGAGGTATAGATTTTAGGGTATGGGAAGCAACACTAATATTATTACGATAAGAACATTTACCAAAAGCAAATGGTGATGATGATTTGAGGCTAGCAGCGAGTAAATTTTTTCCAAATCTAGATATTGGAGTTTCTAGAAGTAGAGTTTGCGATTTCATTTTATATGTGGCGTGATTCTCTTGTTGTTAGAGTTTAGATTGATTGATCTTAGTTGCTGATGGAGAGTTTTTTTTCTGCTTTTTTTTTTCTTTCCGCAAATAGAAATTCCTTACGCAGGAAAAAAAAAAAAAAAAAAAAAAAAAAAAGCAAAAAATCAAGACTAAGCAACATTGCATTTCCTGATTGATTATAAGTTAATATACATAAAATTAAGAAGAGCAAACATCTATTAGATAAATGAATGCCCTATATACTTCATCACAAGGCTACTTGTTGGTTCTGGATTTTTATTCCAATAGGAGTGCGAAAAAGGATGTGCTATATTAAATACAATCATACACCTTTAACCACCCACTTTCCAAAAAGTCAACAAAATAATCGATTTAGTATATTATATAGTTATGAACAAATGAATTATAGAAAATAAAAATCACTGCAGCTGAAAATCTTACTATCTGTAGTAGTAGTAGTAGTAGTAGTAGTAGTAGTAGAGTAGTATAATAATAAAGTAAACACGTTAAGATATAAAAAAAAATATTTAATTATCACAATTCTAGCTTCCTCCTTTTATTTGAATAAGTTTCAGCATTCAAACATTTGGAGGATATATCTTTATGTTCATTTGGAATTGAATAAAAACAACACAATACAACCTCGTCCAAAATGTGCTTTACTTTTTCTAGCCCTGTTGTGGCATCACGTTCCCAAACACCATCATTATAAGAATCATTATTATTATGTGGTTCAGTGCCAGAAATGTTAAGATGACCACCGTCACTATCAGAAATACAATTGTCGTTCTGAGACCTTGTTATTAAAGATTCTGCTGCGTCGTATAAATGCTTCAATATTGTCAAACTTTGTCTTAATTTTTCATTTATAAAAGCATCATCGATTGAAAGATCTTCACCATGCTCACTTCGTGTTCCTGCTCCCCCTCCTTCAAGACTGGTTTGAAGATTGAACATGTCTTTTAATATTTGAATATGCATTTGAAGAACAGAGATGCTATCAAGTCTTATTGTTTTTATATCATCAAGATAGGTTTCAATATTGTTGTTGATTTCGGTGATTATTCGGGATATTGCTAGTCTGTGTCTTGACATTATGACAGGAGAAAATCAAGAATAATTGGATTTGGTAGGTGTTTAATAATTATATTAAACGCAATAAATTCTTATTATTAAGGGAATGACGATGGTGATTCAAATATTTTGGGAATAATAGATACATTAAAAATAATTGTATAAATTGATACACAAAATGAAGAGCATCTACATATATATACTCTAAAAAATTTTTATCATCATTAATAATAACAATAGTGATTTTACAGGTATGCCATCATGCTGTAGAAATTTGTATCTGCAGATTTTTACACCGCAATCATGGGATTTAAGGTTATCAATGGTATCAAGAAAATTGCTTGGCTATAGAGAATCTGGAACTTCTAGAATATGTATAGACATATTGAAAAAAAAAAAAAAAAAAAAAAATAACCATAAAATGACTAGAAGGAGAGCCATTTTTCGATTAAAATATTCCTTTTTAGTCTTTCTTTAAAATTTATTATTTTTTCAATTTCTGGTAATTTCAAGTTTTCTGCAAGTTTTTTTCTTGCCAATATCAATATAACTAGTTGTATATATCAAAGAATACCGAAGTACATACACTAAAAGTACACCAAAAAATTAATGAATTTACCTTTTTTTTTTTTTTCTAAATGATTTTTTTTTTTTCAAAATGTAAGATCAAATAGATGAATAGATGATGGCTTACAATATTTTTGGAGTAATATTATAAAATTCTTTTAATTATTCGTACAATTACAAAAATTGGTGTAGTTTGGGTGTACCTCGGCATACTATGGTATATATATATGTATATGCTCAGCTAAAGAACATATCAAAATAGTAGTAATCTTTATATCGAAAAAAAAATTTGTCAAACTGATTTTCAATTTATACGTGGGGGGGGGGTTGAGATTAATAATAAAGTATGTCTTATAATCTAACCATTTCTATCCTTATATTAGAATTTTATGTTCATTCACTATTTATCATCATCAATTACCAAATCTGAAGTTAGTCAAAAAAAACGTGTGAACCTCGAAGCAAGTAAAAAAAAAAAAAAATAACAATTTCCACCCTCCTCCCAGCGGAAAAATCTCCCAGCGGAAAAACAGAAATTAATGGAGAAAAATTAAAAAAAAAAATTAGAAAAATAGAAAAAGGGGACTATTAATGCCATTCTGTATGCACAATAAGATCCGTCAATATTGTTGATTATTCATCTTTCTAAGACTTTTTTTTTTTTTTTTTTTTTTTTTTTTTTTTTTTTTTTTTTTAATTTTTTTTTTTTTTTTTTTTTTTTTTTTTTTT
>JASTUB010000276.1:0-22630 GCA_031124825.1 Saccharomycopsis vini
GTATGAAAAAAAAATCAAAGCACTGTATGAAACAAAATTTCCGACTAGTATGGAAAATAAAAAAAGATTATTAGTATGAAAAAAAAAATGAAAAGACTGTACGGCAGAAAAATTACCCTGTTGTCCGGTCGTATTCTTCACAATATAAATAAGTACCCCCCATCGCCTTCTGTTATATCTTTTCAATCAACTGTTTGATCCACTTCACCATTAGAAAGCCATCATTTCTTTCTTCAAGCAATTGCAATCTGTTTTTCAACGGGCAATCTATATTTCTGCAATGTCCCACCAAACATCAATCAAATTAAGCGATGGTACCACCATTCCACAGCTCGGGTTCGGGGTGTATAAGGTTGACACCAAAGATGCGGTGGACTCCGTGTACCATGCGTTGAAGGTTGGGTATCGCCACATTGACACTGCTGAAGCGTATCATAATGAGCTCGAAGCCGCCAAGGCCATCAAGAAGTGGGTTGAAGAAGACCCAATGAACCATAAACGAGAAGATATTTACTTCACCACCAAGATCTCCCCCGGGAGAATCAGCCACGCAGAAGCCGCCGCGAGTATCAGGGACCGGGTTGCGATTACCAAACCATTGATTGATTACATTGATTTGGTGCTCCTTCATGCGCCAATGGGGTCTCCGGAGGACAGAGTCGGGGCGTACAAGGCTTTGGAAGAGTATAAGTTCGCGCATCCGCAAGATGTCAGATCTTTCGGAGTGTCGAACTACGGGGTGAAGCATATTAAAGAATTGCTTGATAGTGGGATCAAGTACCCTCCAGTGGTCAACCAAATTGAATTGAACCCTTGGTTAACTCGTAAAGAGATTGTTGATTATTGCCAGGCTCACGGAATTGCCATACAAGCATATTCACCATTAACCAGAGGTATTAGAGTCACTCATCCGGAGATCACCGCATTGGCAAAGAAGTACGGTAAGACCAATGGACAAATCTTGATTAAATGGTCGTTGCAACATGGGTTCATTCCGTTGGCTAAGTCCGTGACCCCATCAAGAATTGAGGAGAATTTCCTGGTGTTTGATTTCGAATTGACTGAGGAGGATTTCAAGGCGTTGACCCATGATGATTTATACTGGGTGTCGCATCCTAACTGGGATCCAAGTAAGCTTGACTAAGGTTGCAATTTTTGATAGAAGTGGTTATGAGTAATATATGGCGATTTGAAAAAGAACTTTTGTAGGATTTTTTTTTTTTTCCGGAGATATTTTGACCATCTGTATATTTCTATGACTTAAAACATCTCAATTTTACAAGGGGATTGCTATCTCAAATACGCATATCATAATAAATCAATAGCTATCTAGAACAAAAAAGCTTTTCATTTCCATTTGGCATCCCAATTTGCTACAATAAATATATAATACAAAAAATAACTCTGTTGAAATATGACCATCTATGCATGTTGAGTTTTTTAATGGTTCCGGTAAGTTTCGAAAAAGATCCGGAATTTTCTATGGTTATATTTGGGACCTAGAATGTATTAAAAAATTCCGGATTGATCCGAAATGGTCATGTGAAAATTACATATGATACATGTATCATATGTAGACCTCAAGTTCGCCTGGGAGCACCTTTAAAAAAACAGATATCAGATTCTTACCTACAAAGCTCTACGCAAATCAAGAACGTTATGTTGTTATTTGATTTCTAATGATTATTTCTGGTTGTATAGGTGATATAAAATTCTAGAAAATTATGAATCATAAAAAGTTAAAAATTGCAAGTCTAGGACTCCTGCTAAGTGGAGTAGATTTTTTCTCACCAAAAAGGTTCTAACAAACTATTACGTGAGCCTGACCCAAAACAATAATTTGTACCACATCAAAAGAAAGCACAACTTTATAAATATAAATATCGATTATATCTACAAAACGAACAACGGTATAACATGTACCGGTTTGTGTGTGAGGAAAAAAAAAAAAAAAAAAAAAAAAAATGAAAGCACTATGCTTATCGTTTTCCAATGTATTATTTTAAATATATCTATTAACCGACAAGGATACATGTTATAGATTAAGGGAAACGATTAAATAAATGAAGGGAAAAATGAAATACGGTGAAAGTCTAAAAAATTTTCACTCTACAAAGAATTCTGTTTTCCTTCTAATTTCCTACAAGATATAAATGGACTACGTGCTTACAATTTAGAGAGACTCAGAAGAATGAAAAAAAGCTAATTGTGTTGCATAGATATTTCAAATAAATGTATATCTTTGTAATAGGTACTTTTCCTTCAAAAAAAAAAATTTTTTTCTATATAATCAACGCGAGTTTTTTTTTTTTTTTTTTTTTTGACTTGATCAAAAAATAATATGTGAGATCCGAAGATTCCAAAAAAAAATGAGTTGTACTATTATTCTTTGTATATTCGAAGTAGAACAAAATAATAATGAGTACAAATCAATATATTTTTGAAATACAGGATATTTTACAAAATTTGAACATTCTCTGTTAACTATAATGCGTCTTAAAGCTGTTACAAAAGTTTCCTTTTTTTTACTTTTTTTTTTTTTTTTTTTTGACCCAATAGTTGTTTGTAATGATATATGAATTTTCCTCTCAAATTTTCCTTTGTACTTGGAAAAATAACAATAATAATAATAATAATAATAATAATAATAATAATAATAATAATATTAATAATAATAATAATATTAATAATAATAATAATAATAATAATAATAATAATAAGAATAATAATAATAAATAATCAAATAATTACAACATAAAGAGAACAGGATTGTAGATTCATCCGTACCAAATGGTGAAAAACTAAGGTGATTTTTAGGGTGATTACGTTGAATGCATAAATCTCCTTAATTTTCTGCCCAAAGATATTTGTCTATTTTTCTTTTTTTTTTTTTTTTTTTTTTTCCTTTCTTTCATAATTCAAACCATATATAAAGACCTAGATAAACCTAAACATTGGTTGTCGTTTTTTTTTTTTTTTTTTTTTTTTTTTTAGTTTCTTTCTCAAAAGCCAACTTTTCTTTCTCTCTATTTTGTTTTATTCACTTTACATTTCATGATGACCGCCCCAGAAGTTTATGCATCAATCATTAAAACCAAATATTATGAAATTTCAATCAAATTGAAACCGAGCCCAAGGAATACTTTTGTATTTACAAGTTTTGACAAACTTCAAGGAGAATTGATTTTAAAACCTTTGAAAAAAAAAAAAAAACTGCCCATTATAAGTTCCATTGATATTTTTTTCCAAGGTTACTCAAAATCAATTTGTACAGAAGAAGAAGATGGTGAATCAAACATTACAAAATTGTACGGATATCCAAATAAAAATAGATCTGTGATTGATAATCCCTTTTTACAATCAAGATATAATTTCTTGGATAATAATCTGAATATTGAATGTCATTTATTAGTAAATAAATATCAAAATATTTTAAGCGCTGCTGCTAATGATGATGGTCATAAATTTGAAGTTGGCCAAACTTATACTTTTGGGTTTGAAATAATGATTCCTTCGGAATCTCTTTGTTGTATACTGGATAGCCATAATCAAGTCTCTTGTAGCGGTAATGCTTTCCATATTGATCCTCTTTCCAATACTAGAGTTACCCTTGACGAACATAAGCAAAGTTTATATTGGCTTCTGAACAAAAAAATATTACAATACCATTTACCACCATCAAGCACCCATAAAAATATAATGAGACCGAATTCAAAATATTTTGAAGCTTCACAAATGTCTGCTATTGACCTTTTTTTTAAAGTTTTTTATTATTTAAAAGTTAAAGTCAAGTATCAAAAAACTTCTCACAAAACCAAGAAGACAATAAAATCAACTAATGGATATTATGAAATTAATTTTCTTCCAAGAGAATCATCTGTTGATATTTTTGATAGAGAAAGACTTTGTTTAAGAACTTTGAAATATAAATCAGATGAATTATTCAATTTATTACCATCTGAAGTTGCTGATCTTCGATCTTATAAATCTTTTAATAATAAAGGTAATGACAGCATTTCTAAAATTTTTTATTCATCGGCAATTAAAAATAGATGTAAATCAACAATTCAAAAGTTGAAAGCTTATGCAGATAGTACCTTTTATTTAGAATTAAGATTGGATGATTCTAATATTTTCAGTCCATCAACTATACCAAATTTCAAATTTTTTATTATTTCCACCAAAAATCCCAATGATATTACCAATGCAGTTGATGAGGAAAAAATCAATGGATTAGAATTGAGAAATTTGGAAATTCAATTTATTGAAAAGACAGTTATAGTAAACCAATCATTTTATAATACCAGGAATATATCTAGTCAAATTATGAGAACTATTGATTTATTCAAATCTAAAGATGATCTTAATTTGTATATTCCATTTGAATATAGTGCCCCTTTACCAGGATCCATATCTTGTCAAAAATTACCATTTACAAATACAAATGATAACAAGAAACCAAAATTCGTCAAAACTGTTGATCCAAGAGATGGAACATCATTATATGAATATGAGATTCCATTTGATTCTATGTTAAATTTTTCCAAAAATGCACCTCAACTTGGAGCTCCAGGTATTCATATTCCAAAAAATATCATCCCAAGTTTTTTGTGTTGTAATATTGAAAGAAAATATAATTTGTTAATTAAATCAGATTTTGCCACGTATAAAATCCCCAATTCATTTGATTCTTTACCAAGACCTATTTTTTTGGCAAAAGAATCAATTCATAATGAGTTTGTACTTCCCGTGAAAGTTCTTAGCGGTATTTCAAACATTATTGAAGATTCAGCAATTTCCAAAGATTTGAATTATACTGAAGAAGATGTGATGGAAATGTGTTATAAAAGAGAAGTTTTACCTCTGTATCAAAGATGATAATCAAAATTTTCTTTTTTTTCTAAAAAAAAAAAAAAAATGAAAAACAGGAAATAAAATTTATAGTTATTCGGTTATATAAGTAAAATGAGGGCATCATTATCTGTAGCCAATTTTTTTAATTCGCTGAGGAATTCTAAATCGACAGCACTGATTCCACCTTCACCTTGAATTAGTTCAATAATTATACCACATGTTTTATTACTGATGACATTTTTGACACTTTGAATATACCCTGTCACACGACAATTTTGACGCCTGGTACAAACGGTTGAAACGCTTTTTGATGTTTAGTTATCACACTCAAAGAACCAAAAAAGTTCTGCCATGAAAACTGTCTTTGAAAGCAATGAACTCAATTTTGTCTAGGCTAATGGCCTTACCCCATTTTCTGGAAAACTTTAAAGCAGCTTCGTTAGCTTGTGCACCAATTTATTCGATACCTTGATATTATTCTTTCTAGTAATTATTATGTTATATCGAGATAGTTTTCGTTTACTAATTATATTTATAAATTTCACTTTTATTCTTTAGTTTTCTTTTTTTCTTTTGTGTATTATTATTTTTTTCTTTTTTTTTTCTTTATTATTTTTTGTCTTTTTCCTTTCCTTCTTTCTTCTTTGGAAAGAAATTAAATTTATATTTCATTTCTAATAAATTCGATTTTATTAAAGAATCAAAAGCAGCTATTATTTAATCAGTGGAGGGGGGGGGGGGGAAACCAGCAATTCAACAATAACTTTATATATTGAGTTTTTTTTGGCGACAAAAGGCTTTATATTTAATGATAAAAAATAAAATAAAAAAGTAAACATAAAGGGAGAATGAAGAATTATAAAAACTTTGATTACTATTGAAGCAAATTTGCTTGAGAATATACTTTCTGGAAAGGTGAACATGATTTTTACTTGATTTTGAAATATGCATATTGATAATTAAGAGCCCAGGTGGAGGAGTTAAAGCGTGCGGCAAAACTTTAAATAAAGAAAAAAAAAAAATAAAATAAAATAAGATATGATCATCAATGCTTATCTATTAGATATATAAATTGGAGATTAATTTTTGAGACTCCAAATTATTGTGGTTTTTTTTTTTTTTTTTTTTTTTTTTTTTTGATTTTTTTTGATTGTATATTTGGAAAAATGATTCTAGATATTGAAAAACAACAACAACAAGCTAAAAGAAGTCAATCTTCAAAAGTATTATTTACAGTAACTGCGGGGATATTAGTTTATGGATTATTCAATTTTTTTTTCAATTCAAATTTTGAGGAGCTTAGTTCAATAAAAGAAGTTCTTCCAATTGAAACGTTTGATGGTGATTCTATTTGTCCAATAAGTGATAAAATCATACCTCAAAATTATGATAAAGTTAAAACCACACTTGATAATATTTTGAATGATGAAGTTTTTAGAAATACATCAGCTAAAAAACTTGGAGATGCGGTTAAAATTCCAACAGAAATTTTTGAAGAATGGACAAATATTGATGATGAAAAATTTGATACATTTGCAGAATTCCATAAATATCTTGAAAAAACTTTTTCTTCGATTTATTCCAATCTTAAGGTTGAAAAAATCAATAAATATGGATTAGTTTATACATGGGAAGGAACTGAAACTGATTTGAAACCTCTTTTGTTGACTGCTCATCAAGATGTTGTTCCAGTTGAATGGGAGACTGCTGATAAATGGAAATATGAGCCATATTCTGGCCATTTTGATGGGGAATTTGTTTGGGGTAGAGGAGCATCTGATTGTAAAAATTTATTGATTGGTTTATTAGAAACGGTTGAAGTTTTGATTAATGAAGATTTTAAACCAAAAAGAACCTTAATTTTAGGATTTGGTTATGATGAAGAAGCTCTTGGGGTTCTTGGGGCGGAAAAAATTGCCGAATTTTTGGAGGAAAGATATGGAGAAGATTCCATTTATGCTCTTATTGATGAAGGTAATGATGGAGTGATTGCCTTTGATGATCTTTTTGTAAGTTTGGTTGCTACTGGAGAAAAAGGTTATGTTGATAATATGATTAGTTTGACTACTCCTGGTGGTCATAGTTCTATTCCACCAGACCATACTGCTATTGGAATCATGGCACAATTGGTGAATCAAATTGAATCTAGTCCATTTGATTCTATTTTATCCAATGTCAATCCATTTTTTGGATATTTACAATGTTATGCGCTCCATTCTGAAAATATTGATCACCAATTGAAATCTGATATTTTAAAAGCTCCATTTGATAAGCAATCCAATGATCATGTTGTTAAATATATTGATGAACAAGAATTAATGAGTTATTTCATTAAAACATCTCAAGCCATTGATATCATCAATGGGGGAATAAAATCCAATGCATTACCAGAATCAGTTTCAATTCTTGTTAATAGTAGAATATCTGTTGATTCTAATGTTAAAGAAACTGTTGATAAATTTATTGGAGACATTTTGATTATTGCCAAAAAATTTGATTTAGGGCTTATTGTTGAAGGGAAAATCATTGAAGAACCAACAAATAATGGATTTTTCAATTATACTTTACAAGGAGAACTTGAAGCTGCTCCAATAACACCATGGAATGGGAAAGTTTGGAATATTTTTGCTGGAACTTTAAGACATTTTTATGAAGATGTTGTTTTTTCTGAAGAAATGCAAGGAAAACCAACAATCATAACTCCAGGTATCGGTACCGGTAATACTGATACCAAAAGTTATTGGAAATTGACAGATAACATTTATAGATATATGCCAGGAGATTTACTTAAATTTGATGATATAGAGCAAGGATCTGGTATTCATAGTGTTAATGAGCGTTGTTCAATTGATGACCATTTAAAAGTCATTGCCTTTTATTATGAATATTTGCAAAATCTTGATGATTTGGATCCATTTGATTATTAAACAATTTTTTCATTGAATATACACCGTTTTATTTATTTGCAAAAT
Organism: Saccharomycopsis vini; assembly: GCA_031124825.1. Lineage (NCBI taxonomy): Eukaryota > Fungi > Ascomycota > Saccharomycetes > Ascoideales > Saccharomycopsidaceae > Saccharomycopsis > Saccharomycopsis vini. The sequence continues at coordinate 7,827 of JASTUB010000276.1, forward strand.
AGAAAAAAAAAAGTGTTTTTTTTTTTTTTTTTTTTCACTGTGTAACTTTTGAAAATCTTAAATTTATGATTAAAAGTATATCAAAGATTATTACTCGAAACATAGTGACATTGAAAACTAAAGCAAAGGAAGTAAAGATGCTTTATTATTAATAATTGGTTGATATTAATTCTCTTGTATTCATTATTAAGTCAAAGCAATTGTTCATTCCTCGTATATATGCAATGATGAAAATTGTACATTTTACCGGGGAAGAAGCTGTCAAAAAAAAAAAAAAAAAAAGAAAAAAAAAAAAAATTACATTTTAAACTTTATATATTCATATAGATTGGGTAAGACAACAACAATTAAAAAAAGAAATTTTGTGGTAATAATAATAAGGTGAGTTCGGATTTTGTTTTGATAGAAAAATACGAAATTAAAAGTAGATCTATATAGGAGAAAATGGCATGATAAATATCTTGTGAGGTATTTGATTATTGTAGGGGAAGAAGATACTCAAAGAAAAGCACATGAATATGTTTATTATTATTATTATTATTATTATTATTATTATTATTATTATTATTTATAAATATAATAATTGATTCAATAATTTGATATAATATAATTATTATAATATTGAAGTCCATGAAAATGGGATTGTTGAAATAATGTGGGGGAACAAAAAAAAAAAAAAAAAAAGGCGCGGAGAGAGGCTTTTTGTGGAATGAAAATAAATTGTATATTTTTATATGTATTTAAAATAAGTTTAGTAAATGAACCAAATAAGCAAAGTTGTAATAATAATATGAAACAATCAAGACATGAAATACCATATGTTTATTTATTATTATTATAAACTCTGTCAGAGTCTTTTTTTCATTTATTGATCTTTCGGATCAAACAGACAGCCACTAGGCAAAATACAAACATCAGGATATCTTGTTTTAATGAATTATGATCTCACTTTATTACTTATTTCCTCATGTTATATTAGTAGCTCCATAATTGAAATTAATTAATTAATAAACGTTAAATAATAACGAGTAATAAAAAATCGGAAAATTCAGCGGATCGTTGACACCGTCGGTTGATCAATTCAATTTACCGACACACACTTAACTACTAAAACATTAATATGATTGTTTTTGGAAATGGTCCATCGATAGAAAAATAGTAATAATAAAACCATTAATTTTTAAAATAAAATTTTAAAACAGAACTAAAAAGAAAATACAGAAACTTCTACCGAGATTTTGGAATGTTCCGATTGAATTTCTTCCGGGGGGGAAAACTACTATACTGGAATCTTACCAGTTGTAAAATGAAGCAGATTTTAATAAAAAAAAAAAAACCTATATATCCAAAAGTAATGGTTTAATAAAGTAGTAGTAATAATAGTTCATTTTTTATCAAATCAAAAATAAAACAAGAATAAAAATAATATTTCTTACTTTTTTTTTTTTTTTTTTTTTCAATTTTTTGTTTTTAATTTTGCTGTTTTTTCTTGTTTTTTTTTGTTTTTTTTTTCCCGCTAAAATTTTTATAAAAATGGAGTGAATTTCCCATTTTTAATTTTTCCCACAAAAAATATTTCCGGATTTTAAAAATATCTTATTTTAATTTTAATTTTTTCTTTTAATTTTTTTTTTTTTTTTTACTTTTGATGTTTTATTATTTAATTCAAAGATTTTCCTCTTTTATTTGTTTTTAATTTGGAGATCAATTTTTATTATTATTTCACCCAAATATGTCAACGCTCTCGTTACCCCAGACTTATATGCTTGCTAATAAAGCAAGATCAAAACTTCAAAAAGAATCACAAAAACAAGATTTGGATCTTAGAATGTTGTTATGCCATGCTCATCTTTTAGATGACGTTGTTTGTCATTTATCAAACCTCCAATCTAATCAAAATACAAATCAAAAAGGTTCCAAACAAAACAAAAACCCCGCTATACATAGCGCTTACAATGATGATAATGATGTGGTAGACTACCGCGACAATGAATCATGTATCGAATATTATCAACAAGACATTTCTAATTATTCAGATGATAATAGTCGTCTGGTTGTTTGCAATGTTACAGAAGTATATGATGAGGACGATGCGGATGAGTATGATTCCGATGATGATTCCGATGATGATTTTGGATTTGTCAATTGTGTTCCAGGATCAATTGAATATACAGATGAGCAAGATTTAAGTTATCCATCTTATTCTATTAAACAAACCACTATTTCTATTCAAAGTAAGGAAGATGATGAAGATGATGATGATGATGATGATGATCTGGATACATGTTCCGAAAACTCGGATTTTTCATTGACTTCATTTGATGATGAAGATGATATTAGCGCTCATATTGAAAAACCAATTTTACTCAAGAAATTCTCTCAAAATGATGATTTATGTGATGAAATTGATATCAGTGAATTAGTTATTCATTAATTATTATAATTGAGAGATAATGTTAATGGCAAACCTGGTGTTGAGCATCTCTTTTTTTTTTTTTTTTTTTTTTTTATTTTTTCTTCTTCGGAAATGAAAACTTAATTATATTATAACTTACTTTTATATTCTATTTTATTCCATTCTATTTATTAATGTTACGATGTTATGATCTTTTGTGCTCTCTCTCTATCTATATATATATATATATATATATATTCTGCTTGTATAATGTTTTTTTTTTCTTTTTTTTTTCTTCACCTCACCAATTAATCCAATGAAGTTTTTTTTCAAATATATTATTTATTTCATTTGTAAAAAAAAAAAAAATTGAATATCGAATTCAAATTTTTTGACTTTTCATTGAATGACTCTAAATAATAGTAAATGAGTTTTATCAACCATTCTAATGGTAAATTGCTCTTGTCAATCAAATTTTCAATCAACAATAAATTGAATGTCTCTTTATTATTATTATTATTATTATATGGATGCTTTTGTTTCGTAACATTTTATTGTTCCGATTTCGGAACTTGAAAAAACCAAAGTGTCTCATTTTTGTGCCGATGAACTTTCCGATTAAAATTATATTTCTATTTTATTTTTATTTTTTTTTTATGTGAAGTATGGATATTATTGAAGATGCATAACATTAACCTTTGAGATAAACAGAAAAAAAATTTTTTTTATACTTGTAAATCATGGGGAAAAAAATAATCAGTATTATTCTTATGATTATTATTATATTTAATCAAATTTGATGAACTTTGATATTGAACACTAATTGGAAAAAATTTGGAAAAAATTGTATAAGTTTCCCCTTCATTATTATTAATATTTTTAATCTCACCGAAAGAATTGAAAAATTTTTGAGAATTATTATTATTATTATTATTATTATTATTATTATTATTATCATTATCATTATTTTTATAGATATATGAAATCATTGAATCTGTATGATAATTATCGATGATATTTGTGGACCCATCATTATTATAAAAAGGTGATTTCAAACTTTCAAAAATCTTTTCTATTGGTTCCAACTGGAAAGGAAATTTCAATTGTAAAGAAGGTTGTGGGGGTTTCTTCTCCTCTAATGATTCTTCTTCTCTATCTTCTTTATTGTTATCATTACTAGTAAATGATGATCGAGTAGAGAAAGAAAATAAAGAAGATAAAGTTGATGATCCTTTTGATTGATTCAAAGACATCTTATCATCATCTTTGAGATTCAATATTGCTTGAGAATCATTTTCATTAGTTCCTCTTTCTTCTTCTTCTTCTTCTTCTTCGGTAAATTTAAAACTTTCAGATTTTAATTCAATTTCTTCATCACATGAATAATAACATTCGGAATCAATATCAGAACTGAAATCTGAAATAACTTGTAATGAAGATGTTAATTTTGGTAATTCAAAAGTCATGACAGTTCTATTAATAAAACTTTTGTTGGATTAGTTTTATTTATTATTAATTTTTTTAAAAAAAAGATAACAACAAATTCACAATTTTTTATTTTTTTTGATATTGTAAGAAAAAAAAAAAAAAAAAAAAGAAAAACGACTTGTTTTTATATCTCCAGTTCCTACTTGGAATTGGAAAAAAAAAAAAAAAAAAAAAAGTGATGAAGGGACCTGTCATTTTTTGTGAGCTTTTCATTCTTCAATTTCATATGCACACATCCTCCTTAAAAAATTTTTATTTTTTCAACTTTGGGAATCAAATTATTTATTTGGTGAACTATTTATTTTTCATTTTCATTTTCTTTTTTTTTTTCTTTGTTTTCTTTTTTTTTTTATTTTATTTTCAAATGAATTATTAAATAGAAAACTTCAAAAATTAATAATCTAAGATACAATACAATACAATAAAAATTTTTAAAACCAAAAATAACTTTGAACCAATTTATATAAAATAAAAATTTAACTAAAAAATAACAATTTGCGAAAAAAAAAAAAAAAAAAAAAAAAAAACTAACAGAAAATGAAAATCAATTAAACAAATATGTCACCAATACAAACAATAAATAAAGATCAAAAAAAAAAAAAAACTAACACACAGCAACAACCTTTTTTTTTCTTTTTTTCTTTTTTTTTTACCTCCCATTTAATTTAATTTAATTTAATTCCTTTATTTCTTTTTAACCTTAAGCTTCAGCAGCTAATTCTTCGAGTAATTTGTAGTTTCTTTTTTCGATAGATCCATTACCTGGTAATCTAGTTGAATTCATCAAAAATTCATCTACTTCTCTTGCACATTGACGACCTTCTTGAATACCCCAAACAATTAAAGATTGTCCACGACGACAATCACCAGCTGCAAATAATTTGTTACTACCTTGAACTTTGTAATTTCCAGGTGTTTCAGTATTAATGTTACCTCTTTTTGATCTTGGAACTGATTCACTAAGCTTATCAATTTCTGGACCAATAAAACCCATAGATAATAAAACAACATCTGCAGGAAAAAATTCTTCACTACCAGGAATCTCAGCCATTTGCCAAGCTCCACTACCTTCGGCTCTTTTCCATTCAACTCTAACAGTTTTAATACCTTTAACATTACCTTCTTCATCACCAACAAATTCTTTAGATAAAACACTATATTCACGAGGATCTTTCCCATAATGCTCTTTAACTTCAGAATGACCATAATCAACTCTAAAGATTCTTGGCCATTGAGGCCATGGATTATCTTTGGCTCTTTTTTCAGATGGATGTGGTAATAATTCAAAATTAGTAACCGATTTAGCCCCATGTCTTGTGGCTGTACCCAAACAATCATTACCAGTATCACCACCCCCAATAACAACAACATGTTTTCCTTCCAAAGTTTCTCTAACATGATCTAAATTTGATTCTAACAAAGCTTTAGTGTTCATACGTAATAATTCCATAGCAAATTTAATGTTATTATTTTCTCTACCTGGAATCTTCAAATCTCTTGGAATAGTTGAACCAATGGCAAAAATAACTGCATCATTATTAGCTTCCAATTCTTCAACTTCAATATCTTCACCAACTGTTGTATTGCAAACAAACTCAACTCCTTCTGCAGCTAATAAATCAGTACGACGTTTCACAACATCTTTATCCAATTTCATATTAGGAATACCGTACATCAATAATCCACCAGGTCTATCTGCTCTTTCATAAATAGTAACCTTATGACCAGCTCTATTTAATTGATCAGCACAAGCTAAACCTGCTGGTCCAGAACCAATAACTGCAATTCTTTTACCAGTTCTTGTCTTTGGTGGATTTGGTTTGATCCATCCCATTTCAAAACCTTTGTCAATGATAGCACATTCAATATTCTTGATAGAAACAGCTTCATCAATAATATTTAAAGTACATGCCCCTTGACATGGTGCTGGACAAACTCTACCAGTAAATTCTGGGAAGTTATTAGTCATCAATAATCTTTGTAAAGCATCATACCAACGTTGTTGAAAAACTAATTCATTCCATTTAGGAATGATATTAGAAATTGGACAACCAGTGTCAGATTGACAAAATGGAACACCACAGTCCATACAACGAGCAGCTTGAACTTGTAATTCATCAGCAGATAATCGGGTGTTCAATTCTTTCCAATCTTTTGTTCTACTTTTGGCTGCTCTATAACTTTCAGTTTTCTTTTTATATTTCATAAAACCTTTAACTTTGTCCAATTTTTCAACTTTTTTCTTTTCATTGGAAGCATCCAAAATAGTATCTTCTAAATCATCAACTTTTGGTTCTTTTCTAGTGGATTTATAACTGACTGTTTTTTTCAAGTTCAAATTCTTGAGAATTTCACCATTGGTAATATCACTATCAGGATCTGCTTTAATGGTTTTAAAGAAATTTGCAGCTTGGTTTTCTTTAATCTGCTCTAATTTTCTCTTCTCAGCATCTAAAACTTTCTTATAGTCAAATGGTAACACTTTGACAAATTTTGGCAAAATACGGTTAAAATCACCCAAAATACGTTCAGCTAACTCTGAACCAGTATAATGTAAATGTTCTTCAATCAATCCACGCAAGAAAGCAACTTCAGCAGGATCTGTGACAGAAGTTAACTCAACAGTTTCCTTGTTACATTTTGATGGTAATTCTTGGGCAACATCTAAAACATAAGCAATACCACCAGACATACCAGCAGCAAAGTTACGTCCAACTCTACCCAAAACAACAACTCTACCACCAGTCATATATTCACACCCATGGTCACCAGTTCCTTCAACCACAGCAACAGCACCAGAATTTCTGACACAAAATCTTTCAGCTGCAATACCTCTAAAGTACGCAGTACCAGAAGTTGCACCATAAAGACAAGTGTTCCCAATCAAAATATTTTCCTCAGCTTTAAAGTTACTACCCTTTGGTGGATAAGCAATCAATCTACCTCCACTTAAACCTTTACCAACATAATCATTGGAGTCCCCTTCTAATTCAAGAGTAATACCTGGGGCTAGATATGCACCGAAAGATTGACCAGCAGAACCTTTGATGTTAACATGAATAGTATCATGAGGTAAACCTTGCTCACCGTATTTTTTAGATACACGATAGGACAAAGTGGTACCAACAGAACGATCAGTATTGACAACTTCAGCATCAACAATCACTGGTAATCCTTTTTCAAGAGTCACTTCTGCTTCATCAATTAATTTATTATCAATACGAGTGTGTAAACGATGATCTTGTTTTCTGACACAATGTGTAGCAACACCAGGTCTGATGGTGTGTGCAGGTGTTAATATTGGAGATAAATCAATGTTTGCAGATTTTGTGGTTTTTAAATCATCGCGGATGCGTAATTTTTCCGTACGACCCACCATTTCATTGATAGTTCTGAAACCCAATTGAGCCATAATTTGACGTAACTCACTAGCAACATAGTAAAAAAAATTAATCACATGTTCTGGAGTACCAGCGAATTTCTTTCTCAATTCAGGATCTTGGGTTGCAATACCCACTGGACAAGCATCAGTATGACATTTTCTCATCATTATACAACCCATGGCAATTAATGGAGCAGTAGCAAATCCCCATTCTTCAGCACCGAGTAAACATGCAATGGCAATGTCTCTACCAGTCTTAAGTTGACCATCAGTTTGAACCACAACCCTTCCTCTCAAGTCATTCAAAACTAATGTTTGATGTGTTTCAGCAAGACCTAATTCCCATGGTAAACCAGCATATTTAATACCAGTCCATCTACTAGCACCAGTACCACCATCATGACCTGAAACTAAAACATGATCTGCCTTGGCTTTAGCAACACCAGAAGCAACAATACCAACACCTACTTCACTGACTAGCTTAACACTAACACGAGAACGAGGATTAGCACATTTCAAATCATAAATTAATTGTTTCAAATCTTCAATAGAATAGATATCATGATGTGGTGGTGGACTCACGAGGCCAACACCTGGAGTAGAATGTCTTGACTTTGCAATTGTTTCAGAGACTTTAAAGCCTGGAAGTTCACCACCTTCACCAGGTTTTGCACCTTGCGCCATTTTGATTTGTAATTCGTCAGCATCAGCAAGATAATACGAGGTGACCCCAAATCTGGCACTAGCAACTTGTTTAATTGCACTTCTCATAGTGTCACCATTTTCAAACACATAAGAACGCTCGGCATCTTCACCACCTTCACCAGTGTTACTTTTACCTCCAAGACGATTCATTGCAACGGCTAAAGTGGAATGTGCTTCCAAAGAGATAGAACCATATGACATCGCCCCTGTACAAAAACGACGAACAATTTCGGTCCAAGGTTCTACTTGATCTAATGGAACAGATTGAGACCCATCAAAGTCAAAGTCAAGTAAGCCACGCAATGTACATTGTTTAATAGTTTCATATTCTTTCTTTGAGTATGCAGCATAAGCACGTTCATTTTTGTTTCTGACAGCATCTTGAATATTGGCAATTGCAGCTGGATCATTAATATGAGGGTCTCCTCCATCACGCCAATGATATTCGCCACTTTCTTGTAATTGCTCTGGTTTGACTGTTTCACGAGTAGGATATGCTCTTTCGTGTAAAGTAAAAGCATCTTGAGCAATATATTCAAAGGTTATACCTCTAATTCTGCTAGCTGTGCCACTGAAACATTTATCGATAACCGAGTTGTCAACACCCAATGCTTCAAAAATTTGAGCACCTTTATATGAAGCCAAAGTTGAAATGCCCATTTTACTCATAACTTTCAAAATACCGCCATCGATTGCATGAATGTAATTTCCAATGAGTTTTTCATCACTTAAAGTACTGTCACGGATCAAATTTTGATGATTCATTTTTATGAGTATCTCAATTCCTAAGTAAGGGCAAATGGCATCAGCACCGTAACCCAACAACACACACATATGGTGTACTTCTTTAGCTTCAGCAGTTTCAATTATAATTGCAACTTTGGAACGCTGTTTTTGGCGAACTAAATGATGATGTATAGCACCACATGCAACCAAAGCAGAGAGCGGAACACGATCTTGACTAGTGTTGCGGTCACTCAAAACCAAAATACTTGTGTTCTCAAAAATAGCATCCGATGCTTCTTGGCACAATTTATCAAGAGCATTAACATAACCCAAAAGCCCATCTGATCTAGGAAAAGTCATATCAAGTTTATGTACTTTCCATTTTGGATAAACCAAATTTATTTGCTCAATAGCGGCAAATTGATCAAGAGTTAAAATTGGAGATTTCAACAATAATCTATTACACTGATGTGCATTCATTTCCAATAAATTTCCTTGGGGCCCAATGTAACATTCCAAACTCATGACAATAGCCTCACGGATAGGATCAATTGGTGGATTTGTAACTTGAGCAAATAATTCACGAAAATATTCATACATTAAACGAGGTTGCTCTGCTAAACAAGCCAAAGGACCATCATTACCCATAGATCCCAATGCTTCCTTACCGCCTATGGCCATTGGACCCAACAACAACCCAAGTTGCTCAAAAGTATAATTGAAAGCTTTCAATCTCGGATCATCATTTATAGATTCCTGCACATCAAATTTAGAAAATGCATCTAATTCTACACCACGAGTAGTGAGCTTAGAGTTCAAATCTTCCATAGTGATTAAATTAGCAACAAGCCAGGACTTGAAGTCTACACGAGTAGAAACTTTTTTCTTCAATTCATAATCATCGACAATTCTACCTTCTTCGGTATCAACCAAAAGCATTCTCCCTGGCTTCAATCTACCTTTCGAAATAACTCTTTCCGGGTCAATTGGAATAACACCCACTTCTGAGGCAACAATAATTCTATCATCATCAGTCATATAGTAACGACAAGGTCTAAGACCATTACGATCTAAATTGGCACCACAATAACGACCATCACTGAATGTGAATAAAGCTGGTCCATCCCAAGGTTCCATCAAACAAGCAGCCCATTCATAGAAAGCACGCTTATGAGGATCCATATCTGGATTATTCTGCCAAGCTTCTGGAACTAAAATCATGACTGCTTCAGGTAAGGTCAAAACACCATTAATTACCAAAAGTTCAAGAACATTATCAAGAGCTGCAGAGTCGGAACCACCTTCTTCAATAATTGGGAAAAGTTTTTCGATATCATCACCGAATTTGCTTGATTTCATGATACCTTCTTTTGACCTCATCCAATTTTTGTTGCCTCGCAAAGTATTGATTTCACCATTGTGGGCGGCAAGCCTGAGAGGTTGGGCACGATCCCAAGATGGGAAAGTATTAGTTGAGAAACGTGAATGCACCAAAGCAAAATGGGCTTCGAAATCCACATTTAGTAAATCGAGATAGTAATTGTAGACCTGTACTGGTGACAATTGACCTTTATAAACGATATTTTTTGTAGAAAGAGAACAGATATAAAACCAGTTTTGCAATCCAATAATACTGCTAGATTGTTTTCTAAGTAAATATAATTTCTTTTCAAATTCTTTTGAGTATTTTTCGGTGAATTCCTCTTTATCAAAACTTGTGGTTTCACCAGAGTCGGTGATACTTTCTTCCAACACAACAATTGGTTGCAAAATTAAAGGTTCACGAGATAAAGAAGAAGGACCAAGAAGAGAAGAATCATGAGGAACAGGTCTCCATCCTAAAACTTTTAAGTTTAGTCCAGTAGCGATTTGTTCGAAAATTTGCTGTGATTTTGCCAATATTTCATCATCTTTTTTGAAAAAAAAATTACCAGTAGCAAATTGACCTTCAACTGGAATATCAATATTGAAATGGTATTTGAATTCTTTAGTCAACAATTTAACTGGAATAGAAGTCATAACACCAGCCCCATCACCATCACGACTATCGGCTCCTACAGCCCCACGATGAGTCATATTACAAAGTAAGTGGCGAGCATCGCTGACAATTTTGTGAGATTTGACACCTTTGATATGACAAGCAAAACCAACACCACAGGCGTCTTTTTCGTATTCTGGATCATAAAGTCCTTTTTTAGTTGGGAGAGTACAAGCCCATGATGTATTTGTAGGAGATTCATCATATTCATAGACCTGTGGAGGAAGGTCGTCCTCTACAAAGTCTTTAGCGATATGTGGAAGAGCGCTATCTTTATCTGGAACAGCCATTTGGGGTTGTTTTTTTTTAAGATTCGCAATAGCAAGCAAAATAATAAATAAAAAATAAAAAAATAAAAGTAATGAAGTATGTAAGGATAGATTTAGATAGTAAATAATAGTAATGATAATAATAATAGTTTAAAGGAGTAGGGAGGATGAACAAATTTACAATCAACAAAAAAAGAACAAGAGCAAAAAAAAAAGATCGAAGATTAAATGAAAAAAAAAAAATAGTAACAATATAACGGCTTGTTGAATAATTGATTAGCTCCTCGAAAGTAACATTAAAATATGATGTTTCGGTACTCCATGAATTCTGAATTTTCGGCGAGGGGGTGTGGAGAAGATCATGATTTCATAAGCCATGTTTCTTATTGGCTGAAGATAGTTGATAGACTCTTATGGGGTGAAATGTACGCCGGGTATCGTATAATGGTTTTTATGACATTCATATTACGAGGGAATCACCCCCTAAAATACCCTCGTATTATTGTTCCGGGAAACATTTCATCTGACTTATCTCAAAAAAAGAGCCTGTATCTCCCTACCGGAAATTTAACTCCACCCCTGACAGCAAAAATCGATCAAACTGATAACAAAAAATATAAAATAATTGATGTGTGAATTGTGCAGCACGACATTAAAATGCTTTGTTATCACTATTGTGCTGCGTACTATTGAGAATTGAAAAATAATGTTTAATCTCGATATCGTTTTCTTGATTACTTAGGGTTTTTCAAATTCCACTATACATTTTTTTTGTATGAGAAACTGCGCAACTTTTGTGGGTAACTTTCTAGATTTCATAAAAAAAACTAGATGTCAGACATTTGTCTAGCATTGACTCTTAAGTTGATGATCCGTTAACGGTCAGACTTCAAAAGAGCGTAAAAAGATTACATTCGACATTTCGAATCAGTAGAGCGGAGTTGAACGCTAACAGAAAATATAGAAATTTCCATTTTTCTTGAAAAAAATTATTTTTTTTTTAGAATGAACTTTTTAAATATTATATTTCACTCCAGCTATATAGTATAAAATTTATGGCAGAGAACTTTCACAAAACTTATTCACAAATTTGAGAATAACAAGTTTGTATATAAGAACTTAAAAAAACTTGGAGATATAATGTGGAAAGTAAGAAAATTAATTATACTTTGCTTCAGTTAAGCTAAAGAGTGATATAAAAATATTTAAATTAAACAAGGTTGACATATATAACCTTTTCTTGGAAAATATTTACCAATCACCTTAAATTGTTTTGAGAGACACTCTAACACACTAATAATTCCTATCATAATTATAATCACTATAATTATTAACATGCTTTTTTTTTATTTTTTTTTTATTTTTTTTTCTTTCTATTATTTCTCGTAACTCCCGGTAAACATGGCAGCACGACACTTTTACCTGGCTTTGGAGTGATGATTTTGATGAATTAATTATACAAAATTCCAACGAGGTTCACTAATTGAATGACTAAGCAAACTCATAAATTGGCTACCCCATACTTAGAATTAGAAGCTAAAAACTGTCTAACTCTTGCTAATTTTCCTTAGAATGTCATTTTATAAAACTAAGATACATGTTTAACTAATATAAAAATTTAAAAATGAAAGGGAAATAATAGCTTCACCGAAAACAAAAACCGAACTAAAGATGCTACATTTAATTATTATAGTACAATAAATGAATAAAAAAAAAGTTTATTTCAAAAGTTATATTGTTCATGTCACACTGCCGTAGTAATTTAGACATCCCAACTAATAACAATTGAAACTATATTTATAGCTAGCTATGGTCAAAATAACAGAAGATTGTGAGCCCCGGAATGGCCGAAACGAAATGATGGTTGTTTTCGTTTCAAAACTGATCAAATGGACTTACTCAGGAAATTTCCTCGGGACATTCGTTGTTAAAGATTTGATAGAATAGAAAATCCTTGGTTTGAGTAAAGATAGTCAACTAACACTTTTGCTAATATTATAGTTAGTAGATCATTTATGGCATACTTTTAAAAGAAAGAGCTTAGCGGATCACTCATTTTTTACTTTCTTATAAGTATCAACGTCGCATCAACAACACTAGACATTCCTGTTTATTTCAAACAACAGTAGAAGACTCAAAAGAAAAGCACCCAAAAATAATGAATACTCGACAAGCAATAACATCCTCATCAACACCATCATCCCCGAAACTTTTATGTGCTTCTTTCAATCATGATCAAGATTGTTTTGCAATTGGTCATGAAAATGGGTTTCGTGTGTACAGTACAGACCCTATGGTGGAGCGCGTTAAGAGAACATTCAGAAAACAGCCATATCCAAACAATTCTAATAACCATGATATAACAAAAGAACGCCGCTCGGGAATCGGCAATATATCAATGTTACATCGTACTAATTTTTTGTCTTTGGTTGGTGGAGGTAAGAACCCAAAATTTCCATTAAATAAAGTTATCATATATGATGATTTGAAGAAAAAAAACACATTGTCCCTAGAATTCATGTCACCAATATTGAATGTATTTTTATCTAGAACTAAAATCCTTGTGGTTGTGGAAACTCATGTTCATGTTTATGCATTTAGCTCTCCTCCAAAAAAAATAGCCACTTATGAGACAATTTCCAATCCATATGGAATAGCTGATTTCTCCAATTCGGCAATAACTTCAAGGTCCAATGATTTATTATCAAATACCTCTTCTGGTAATTTTATGGGAAACATCAGTAATAATAGCAACTCTGGGTCGAGTATTAATGAAATATTAGCCTTTCCTGGCCGACAAATGGGCCAAATTCAAATTGTAGATATTTCTACTAAAGGTCAAGAAAGAAACTTAATTTCTATTATCAAAGCTCATAAATCACAAATTAGATGTGTTGCATTGAATAGAGCAGGAACTATGGTTGCTAGCGCCTCAGAGACTGGAACAATCATTAGGGTCCATTCTGTGATTAATTGTAGCTTATTATACGAATTTCGTCGTGGCCTTGATAAAGCAGTGATTTATTCAATGAAATTTAGTCCCAATGGATCTAAATTAGCAGTATTGAGTGATAAACAGACATTGCACATTTTTAAACTTCATGAAAAGAAAGAAGAATCTTCGTCTTTTTTCTCCACTTCTGACGGAGGATCTCCAGTACTGAAAAATGTAAAAAATACGCGACTAGATGAAAATGCCTTTAGCACCAACAACAATAATAATACTAATAATAATAACAATACTGTGAGTCATACTGTTAATAATAATAACGGAATTAGTGTGATGAACAGACAACATGTTTTGAAAAATTTGCCCATTTTTGCGAACTATTTCTCATCACAATGGTCATTTGTTTCATGTCATCTTAATCATCCAGCCTCATCAAAAGAAAAAATGAATGATGATTTGAATTTTAATAACAAAATCAATGATAGAGGCGTTCTTGGCTGGTCCAATGAAGAAAGTGTAATAATTTTGTGGAAATTTAAAGGAAAGTGGGAGAAATATGTCATTGTGAGAAATGAAAAAATGGAGAGTGGTTGGGAGTTGGTAAGAGAAGGTTGGAGAGCATTTGGTGACTTGACTGAGTAAATTGAATGATTTCTGATTTAGGACTTCTAATTTGATTACACTTTTTATCGTTTCACGTAAAGTATCAACTACTTACTATTTTATAATTGATATCTTATTTAACATATTATTAGGGATAAATGAAGCCTTCTACATTATCATTATTATTATTATTATTATTATTATTATTATTATTATTATTATTATTATTATTATTATTATTATTATTA
>JASTUB010000277.1:0-22622 GCA_031124825.1 Saccharomycopsis vini
AATAATAATAATAATAATAATAATAATAATAATAATAATAATAATAATAATAATAATAATAATAATAATAATAGTACTTCTTCAACGGCGCTAAGTGAAGATGCATCTTTTAATTCCAACAAACCTTTCCTACAATCCACCGAAAACTCTTCAGCATCAATTCAAGATCCAGGTGATGGCTATTCTGGTCAAATGATTGCATTATCAATTAACATATCTTCAATTATCCAAGATATATGGAAATTATTTGAAGAAGAACAAGATGATGATAATGGACTGCAAGAAGAATCTGAAATAGGTTTGGAGGATCGCTTAAACGGAATAATCAACCATCGGGTTAGCGCTGTCAGCAGCTCCCCAAATTGAATTGAATATCCAATTTTAAAGATTCTTTGAAAATATGAAAATTTCTGCATGTCAAAATGTTAAAAAATCAAGTAAATTTGTGCTCTTAACATATCACTAGCAGAAATTTTCAATGTATTATATATATATATAAATGTGGCATGTATATGTTGAAGTGCCAAATCACATGGTTTATACTAACAATATTCTACAAACTAGAAACAGCTTCCTTTAAAACTTCAATATAATATAATATAACATTAACATTTATTAGTACACATCAACGATAGAATGAAGAACGTAAACACAAAGAACAAAAAAGTGGTAATAATAAATAGTATTAATAAGCATGAAAAAAAGAGATAAAATCTTATTTTTTTTTTTTTTTTTTTTTGGTTTTTATTCACACTTGACCAATTGGACAGTTACGTAAATATTCTGCTTTATTTTTCAATATTCTCACAGATTTGAAGAAAATTTCTTCAGGTGACATGGCACTAGAACTTTCAACATTAAAAATAAAATGGCTTCTATCTCTACCTAATTTAACTTTGCCATTAAATTCATCATGTCTCAAAACTTCTCTAGATACTGTATCTTTTCTAGCATCTTTAACAAAAGCATTTCCATCTTCATCAATGTCAATTACACCTGGAGTGAAACATTTTTGGAACTTTTTAGCATCAGCACCATTAATAGGTTGCAAAATTTGAATTACTGGCATCAATCTATAAGAAGCAGTGGCTACTGGAGAAAATTTTGCATGGTCGGATCCAACCCCTAAAATACAATGAGCAGTTAAAGAAATTTCTTGACCAGGACGTAATTTTGCCAATAAAATATCAGGATTAACAGGTAAAACTGGAGTTTCTTTAAATGTTTCAATTTGTCTACCTTGAGGAACAAATTTCAAATCACGAGCATAAACATGACTATTACGATACAATTCTTTTGGATCGGTACTACCTTTTGGGGCATCTGGATTCTTGGTGCATGCAACATTTAATGACATTACAATGGTGTTTTCATCAGTATATTTGCCTTCTTCCTCTTCTAAATTGGTATCCACCCAAGTCAACATATCTGGATCCACTTTTAATGGAATCAATCCAATTCTATGTGATAAAACTTCATCAGCAATCACCGATGTGTTATTAAAAATATAAACGGTTTCTGGAGCAACAGATGGAACTTCAGCGATCATAATACGACGAAATGAGTTTGCTATTGATGTATCAATATTTATTAAATCAAAATTGGCCTCTTTATCTGTCAAATGATTAATATTAATTTTAAATTGTTCAGTAAATTTATCAAGATCCCATGAATAATCTTCTCCTAATTTGTGACCAGGAATTTCATTTGTTGAAACATTCGTCACTCTATTATATTCGATCCCAACAATATTGTCACTTCCCATCTTAATCTCGTCTGTTTTTTGTTTTTGTTTTTTACGTTTCTTTCGAAAATCAATCGTTTCTATTTTAATTTTTTGTCTTTGAAAAACAAAAACCTTTGTCCTAAATACACAATAACTGTATGCTATAATACAGAATAAAAATATTTCATAAAAAAAAAAAAAAAAAAAAAAAAAAATTTTTTTATTTTGTTTTTTTCACCTTTTCCCACCAGATGGGGCGCGTGATTCTAACCTTTGCATTAGATGCAGATTTTTTCAACATAAACAAGTCTTATTGTGGCAAGACTGTAAGTTCAACCGTTTATTATTGTAAAACTGGTAGACATAATATAATAAGAAAACTTGGTATTAAAGAATTGAATTTTATATTCGAGAAATTATATTGGTCCAGCAAAAAATTAAGAGAGAATAAAGTAAAAATATGGAGTAAGATCAACTATTCCACAAATTGATGAAATTAAAATCAAAGCCTTTGGTTCAGGAAAAAAGCAAAAATGAAGATGAAATAAAATCAAAAAGAAAGCACTAAGAAATGAATATTTAAGTAGTTTAAAAAACTTGAAGAAAAAAATAAAAAAAAAAATGAAAAGAAAAAAAAAAAAAAAAAAAAAAAAACAATTATCATAAAACTTATTTTCATCTTCTAAATCCAAACCCACTGAAAAAAGAAGCTGCTGTTTTTGCAACAGGGCTACC
Organism: Saccharomycopsis vini; assembly: GCA_031124825.1. Classification (NCBI taxonomy): domain Eukaryota; kingdom Fungi; phylum Ascomycota; class Saccharomycetes; order Ascoideales; family Saccharomycopsidaceae; genus Saccharomycopsis; species Saccharomycopsis vini. The sequence goes on from JASTUB010000277.1 coordinate 2,462, forward strand.
TTTCGAAGAATTTTTCTCCTTAATTTTACCATTTTCTTCAATAATAAGTTTAACTTTTTTCATCATTTCATCATGCTCATCTGCTGTTGTCTCAATTTGATGTTGCGCTTCCTTGTTCAACTTGTCAATGCTTAAATTACGAGCAATAGCATGAATCAACTCTTCTCTTTTTTTCAAGGCTTCGATTCGCTTGTTGAGCTCTTCTTTTCTGAGATTTAATTGCAAGTTCACATCCTTAACTTTTCTGAGTTCTCCTGTCTTCAAAGATGTTTCTTCTTTGCAACTCTTATGAGTCAATGATAGATTATTAAATTCACTTTGAAGTTTAGTGAGTTTCATTTTCTTCTCTTTTTGCTGACCTTTTAATTCAAGTATTTCAGGGGATGTTAGATCTTCAAAGGATCCGTCAACAATTGATGAACGAGTTGAAACTCGTGTTATTTGAGTTTCGTCATCGCCATAATTTGAAACAACAGTTGAGTTAATCGAACTTTCACTTTTGTTTGTGTTGCTGTATACCATATTTTCTCGATTACCGCCAAATGTGGCTGAAGTTTTTTCTTTCCAAAGGCTGCTGAACTCTTTTTCATATTTATTTATCGATGGTTCAAATTTAAGAGCCTCCACTATAAAATCATTAAAAAACTTCTTTTCTTTAACTATTACTTCAATTAAATCATTGTCGTTTTCGTTGCTATCAGAGCTGATTATCTTGCCTGAAGAGTTATAGCAATGAAAATTATCAAGATTATTCACTTCATTCTCGTGTACTGTCTTGCACTCAAATTTAAATTTTTCGGTGGCAAGAAAACCAAACACAGACTTACTGCTTAAAAAGTTCATCAAAATTTCGCTGTTTTGAAGTTTCATAATTTTGAAATAGTTTTTCTCAATTATTAACAACAAAAATTTCACCAAATACTCCATTCCTTCAATTATGATCATATCAAGAATGAGTAATAAGTTTTCATCAGTTAATTTATAACTCTCATTAAATGTGGAGTTGTATTCTTGTTCCGTCATCATAGATTTCAATTCAGGTTTGTCTTCATTATCTTCCTTGTAATTTTCTGAAAATTCATTAAAAAATTCACAAACGAATTTTTCAATCAAAATATTAGAAGATATGCCCTTTGATGAAATATGCAATAAAACCTCTGGAAACAAGTTTTCCAAAGATCTATTGAAAGTATAAATCAATCTATCTTTATTGAACTCAGATTGGTAATTATTTCTGATATTGTTCAACTCTGGTTCTCTCTGCTTATTTGTCATCAAGGAGTCGAGTGTAAAAGAAGATCTTCTACTAGAAGTGTCACTAAGAGCACCTAAATTATTGCTTGTAAATGCTTTGTCCAATCCAAAACTATTTTTTTTTTTATCTTTTAAAATTAGCAAATTGTTTGCATTAATCTCGTTGTCAAAATTGAAGTAGTTTTCATTGAGCATGATTAACAAGCTGAAAATCTCAGGTTTGTTGAATTTGGCATCTTGTGACTTTTCGCCCGGTCTACATTGTTCAATGTAACAACTTCTTAATAAAAGGTAACAGATAGAAATAATCGGTTTCGATGGCAAATAAAAGCTCTTGTTGTCAAGTGGTTCTATATCTGTAGAAGTCAACCTAGAAGTGTCAATATTTAAGAAGCCTTTAATCTCAGAATATCCACCCCTGTCATAATAAATGGTAAAATTTCTTAAAATTTCAAATAGATCAGGATTAACTTTCTCCAATAACTCTTTGTGCAAGTCTTCAATGTTGAAGTTTTCTTGATCCGATTTTAAGCACACTAGGTTGATGCCTAAAGCTTCACAAATCTTTAATCTCAAATCATGATGCTTCGAGAAAGAATCTAACAGGCAATTTTCTTCATAAATTCTTTCCAATGTAGACGACTTGCTATTTGTCAAATAGAGATATATCAATGGCCTTAAGCATTTTGGGATTCCTTCATTAGAAAACTTCTTTTCAATACTTTTCAATGATCCTGCGTGGCTCATTTTATTAGGATAGCAGTCAATAGATTTCCAAAAGTCCCAGTCAATTTCCTGATTTTCAGATGATGCGAACATATCAGCTTTTGGAGTCGTAATGTTATTTTCATTTCCATCATTAATTTTTTCAATATTTTTAATAAGATCGATTTTCCCCAGTTTAATATCTTTCAATAACTCCATCTTCAGCGAAACATTGAACTTATTAATATTAAACTGACGATACATAGACTGAACACTAGCGTAGTGGATCTCATCACCATTATTATCTTTAGCTGTTTGAGAACCTTTCAAACTAACGTTTCCTGTAGCATTAATATTGTATTTTTTGTCTGGATAATGATTTGATGTAAAATTATTCGGGGCAGCTGATCCAAAGGTAAGTGCTGGGCTGGCTTGAAGACTATTGTTGTCTGGAGAATAAATCATCTGAGGAGTGTTAAAAATCTTTTTATCAAGACCATATACGGTATTTCTTTTAGACCCTGATGGACTCGGATTTGCCCCTGGAAAAGAAACTGGCGTACCATCATCATCAAGTTTTAAATCAATTTTAAAAGGATTTCTAGGAGGTGCCATAGTACCAATATTTGGTGATAATGGCATCATAGAGATAGGTCTTACTCTCATATTATTCCCATTTGGCTGTGTACTTTGCGTTTGTGTCGGATCTTTTCCTAATATTGTTGAAACAGGTCTTTTTGGCTTGGTGTTTGGTTGGGTTGATTCTGATTCATTGCTTTGTTTCTCAGCAATAGTATTTGAACTCGAAAAATTGAATAAACCTTTCGAAGGCCCCACAGAGCGTCTGGCTAATGACCGCTTTCTTGTTACGAATGATTTCAAAGCAAAATCATCGTTATTTGGATTTGGATTGTTTGGTGGCATTTAAATTTTGAATACTTGATTATTTGTTGAAATGTTGAAATTAAAAAAGCAGCTTTTTGTGTATAGAATCTGGTACTAAGATAACTATGTTTATTCAACAAAATATACAAGCTGAAAAAGTGAAAAAATGAAACAAAAGAGTGATTCTGAGCTATCTTGGTAGTCTGTTGATGCTGTGGATCAAAAAGAAGGATCAGAGATGTTTGTCGAAGCTTGAAAAAACAGACGACCCCATCAAAACAAACGGGTAGTATACTCCCCGTCACAAATAGAATTCTTCAAGCCTATTAACCCTGTTGTTCTGAGAATGAACTGACTAATCACGTGCATGTATTTTTGGTGAGGTTTTTTTACACGGAAGCCAAAGACTTTTCAAACACAAAACTAATTGCAATTATTTCAATCAAAAAGGTAATGGTCCCTAGCGGGATCGAACTGCTGATCTTGGCGTAACATTACCAATGTTGGTTGATATTAGCACCACGCCTTAACCAACTGGGCCAAGGGACCTATTTACATAAATATATTAACTTCTTGAGTTCATGACACCTTTTTTTTGATCTTTTGAAAATATTCTTTATTTTTTCAGTTGTTTTATGTAACTCATCTGTTTTCTTCTTTTTTTTTTATCTAGTCCTTAATTCTTAATTCTTCACTAACTTTTACTTCATTTATTATCAACTATTGTTAAACTTATTTCATTTTATTTTAATTTCCTATCGTCTTATTATACATTAGGGGTTTTGTTTTTATTATATTCATTAAAATGGTAATACCATTAGTTTTGTTTGCCAATAACATAGAACTGATGTCCTTTTTTAGGTTTTTTCTCCTTATTTAGTGTATAATTTTTTCATTTAATGTACGACTTTTTGTGATGGTAAAAAAAAAAAAATAAAGATTTTCCCCATTATAGCAAATTATCTAACATATATGTTATATACATATATGTATAGATTTTAATATTAATCTAGTTTTACATGTCGAAAAAAAAAAAAAAAAAAAAAAGGTTCTCTTTTTTTCTTCTTACTTGGTCCTTTTCAAAGAAGCCTTACTTACTTCTTTCTTATATTGCCTAACTTTGATTTATCATCTTGATTTTATTTGATTATACTTTGAGGGTTTTGTTTCATTTACATACTCGTTAATATCAATTTTATCATTGATTTTTGTTATTTAGAAAAATTGATGTCCTTGTTAGGTTTTCCCCTCTTTTACTGCATATACGAATCTTTTTGAATGTGAAAAAAATATGCTATATAGTTTAGTCCATAAATGTGCGAATCATTTGAATGTGAAAAAAAAAAAAAAAAAAAAAAAAAGGTTCAATGTCAAATCTCAAAGCAGTTATAGAGTAAAACAGATATATGTATGTAGTTAAGTTGGAAAAATCTAATTATGTAAATTCATAAAAAAAAAAAAAAAAAAAAAAAATTAAAATGGGCAGTTTTATGTATTATGTTGAAAGATTTAATATAGTACGAAGGACAAATGAAAGTTGTGGTACTAAATCAATCCCTGATATAAAAATGTATAGGTTTTAATATAAAAGTTTTGTTTACTCCCATATATAATTTGGATTTTCTTCTGCTGGGTGGGACTACATGGTAGTAACCTAAGAATAAAAGATCATTGGCATTGGTTAATACAACCATTTACAAATTGTTATAGTTGACAAAACAGTGATCGAGATAGCTTATCGCTATGGACATAGCTAAGTGGTGTTATCGATCTGCATTCCTCTCTGTTATAGTATCATCACTAGAAACAGTAAGAAGTCTGTGGCCTTGGAGAAGTAGAATTGAATATACCATTAAAAGAATTCGTGTCAGTTGTATAATATATCATATAAATAATCAGCCTAGTTTGATTATATAAGAAAGGCCTTTTGGATTCCATAAGTGAGATATCTATAATATATAGATCAATCGCAACCTAGTTAGAATTAAAGAAGTAACTACTTTACCTTCTAATCCAACAGATACAGAAACCAAAGCTAATGCCATTGCTTTATCACATTTTCAAGCATTTTAGGTATTTTGGATAGACATTCTGCGTCAGCAAATCAAACATAATTCATTAAAATCTGTAATATGCCCTTACACTAAGCAAAATAAGAGCGTTTGTTGTTTGCCATTAATCGATGTGAAATGTTCCAATCAACAATTCACTCTTATTTTAGAGGACTTGATCAATTGGGATCAGTTTATTTAGATTTTTATGTAACTAGAACCAACTAGATAGAGACAATTGATCCCTTTACGTTCTTATAGAGATAGTGAATAAATTGTTAAAAGTGTATGAAGCATCGAATCTTTTTTTTTTTCAAAAAAATTTCTTTCTAAAACTTCTTGTTTAGGGGTTTGTTTTCTTTCTATATTTACAAACGAAAAGATGTTCTTACTAAGTATAATTTTTTTTTTTTTTTTTTTTTTTTTTCATTCCACAAACGATTTTTTGAGACAGTGAGAAAAAAATAAAATATGTAAAGATAATAACCTATCCCTTTTTAAACAACTTGCATAGAATTTTCATAGATTCTATATGAGCCTAATTTAACATGTCGTGAAAAAAAAAATATAATATGGATCCTTGAATGTAAGAATTTTTTCTGACTGTGAAAATTGATGAAATGTTGTCTTCAATTTCTTTTTTTATAGCCTCTATTATTTTAACCTCTTTGATTTTAAACACTTTTATTTTAAATTTTTTATTTTACTTCTTTTGGTCAATTTTTTTTTATTATTTTGTTATGATATGCTCTTCATATTCATTATGTCAAAAGAAACACATTTTTGTTTCTTTTTAACTATCACTGATGTAATTACTGGGGTTCCAGATCACTCTTAGATACATTTTGCCTTATGTTCGCGACCATTTAAATATAATCTAGTTCTATGTTTCCGAAAATTTGATTTGACTAACATTTCTCAAACTTAAAATCTTTTAAAATTCGTTTTTAATTATATAATAAGAATATTGAAATAAATCTTGTTTTTATGTGAAACTGATTTTTTTATTATATACCAAGACGTTTTTCTTTATATTGCGTCCGCAAAATTATGAAATGGAAAAGCAAGATACAAAGAGAAATATGGAGACCGTGATTTTTTCTGTGACATTAAAAATTTTACACAAGCAGATAAGTAAAATGAAGTGTTTATTTGAAATTTTGAAATTCTCCACATTAAAGATCAAAATCAGTCGCTTACACACGCACACATAAATTCCTTTTTTTTTTTTCTCTTTTCAAAAAGTCACTTTAAAATCGTGATCTAAAATTAGGAACATGAAACCTTTCAGTTCTTTGGTAACCTAACCATCAGGCTTGCTACCAAAATTTCTTCGAGCGATTTAATTGAAATCGATTTTCACGCAAAGCAAAAAAAAAAAAAGAAAAGCAATACAAGAATCTTAAAAAACTTCGAAAAAATTACATTCATTATCCGTCTGTTATGCGTAAACTTTCGTTGACCTTGTGGATTCTGTTATATTGTCTAGAAGACCTTTTGATTTTGTTCAATTTGATACTCATCACTTCTTCATTACCATCCTCTTTTGTATCATACAAATCTAGTAACTTATAAGCCTTTGTGTCAATGTAAGTGTCTCTTTCGTTGGTTTTTAGTTGTGTGCCTTTTATGTTTGAATTAAATTTATCATCAAGAACTTGTATGATTTTATAAATCAGTTTTGCTTCAGTTTTCACGAAAAATATGGATTCGTTAAGAGGATTTAATGATCGTAGAGCACTAATAGACTGTCTTGATAACTTTGAGTCTCGTATATTTGTATTCTGATTTAAAAATCGTAGTTGATGCTGGTATAATTTCAAAATTCTTAGCAACTTCTTGGCTTTTTTCACCGCCGCAATCAACTTTTGCTTCAAATATAATTGAAATTTGATTTCTATTTCTATCTCTTGAATTTTCTTATTTGTATTTTCTAACTTCTTGGGCACATTGTTTACTAACTTGATATGTTTATAATGCTCAAGCTTTATCCAGCTACCTTCAACCAACTCTCTGGGTATATTCAAAATATTTCTTAATGTATAAAGCTCGAATAAGTCAAAGTTTTTGTCCACTGAGCTTTCGAATAAAGTCTCCAACTTGGCTGTACCAACTTCGATTTCGTCAAGATGCTTCTCATCACCTTCAGCTGTCCCATCGGGGAGAGTATCTGGCTCATTTACTTTTGGTAGTTTATCTCTCTTTGAGCATAGATATGTTTCCAAAGCAGATGTGCATTTGTACATAATTTCATTGACAGTGTTTATTATATCATCAACAAGAGAGATAGGCGGGAACTCTAAATGTTCAGTTAAGATTGTTGTTGTTGTTGAATCTGGAGCAGCCATGTTTATTATTATTATTTTATATTTGTGTGCAATAGATTGGGGAAACTTGATTTTGTTTTTGCTTGTTGCAATTTTTTTGTTTCTAATCTGAAAAATAACTTTGTGCTTAGCTAATGATTTTCCTTTTGTTTATTAGTAGCGAAATAGTAATATTTCATACATAATTTGAAAAGAGTGGTTTACTGCTAGTATATAAGGTATAACTGATCTCCTTCTTCTAAAGGTGACCATTTTGTTTTCTTTTTTTTTTGTTTTTTTTTGTTTTTTTTTGATGTGACTTTTTTTCGCGATTATAAAGATACGCGTTTGTTAGTGAACCAAAATGACGGATGTTTTCAAAACGTCAAATTTTGACAGTATTTTGAAGTCAAAGTAAGATAATTTTGACTGCCTCTCCCTTTTATTTCATTCAAGAAACTAATGATCAGTCTCGAAAATTAAAAACGATGTTTTGTATATTTTTTTTGTTTCTTCTTTTCCCCCGTCGCTGAAATAATGAAATTCAACAAGAAAAAAACCCCACCGATGTAACTTATGTATTAATAATGTGCCTGTAAAGCAAATTGGCCTTATTATGCTTTGATTCTCAGTTTTATTAAATCCTTCTAGACAAATTTCTCAGAGAAATGTCGCCATAATGAATTTAGTAGTAGGAAAAATAGCCGGCTATAAACGTACGCCATGTGGTTTTCATTTGTTTTTTTCAAGTATCTCGGCACTTAAAAAAGCTTCACATGGAATATGTAAAATTAATACTTGTATTTCTTTTTATTTGTGATATCAAAAAATTAAATTCAACAGCTACTCTACTTGCTTTAGTTGTTAGAAGATAAAATTGGCGATTTAGTGCATAGAAGGGTACAGATTCTCTCCACTTTCAAAAAGTATAATCGTTTGTCATGTTCAGGGATCAAACGTTCTCAGCTACATATACATATGTATTAACTAATTTATTGTTATTAATAGTGCTGTAAAAACAACCTACTAATATTGCTCTTGTGTGGTATTTCAAATGTAAATATTTTCAAAAAAATATGGGCAAATAGCTTTCAGATAAGAAAACCATGTTCATTACAATATAGTCTTCCAACCTTTCTTACTTATTCAAGTTATACCACCGAAGTCCTGTTTTAGAGCGGCAGCTGCCAACCTGAAACTAACAAAATAGGTTTGGCATGTGTGCCAAATCCACGGGCTTGGCATCTAGTTACTTTGAGCCCCTTTTCTTGACAAGCATCCACATGACACAAGTTAGGGCTTTCATCCATTTTGCACGTGACAGGCACCTGTGCCAATTTTTCGACTTTCTGGCCGAAAAGAGAGCGGGCAAGGGAGGAGGAAAAACCCTACCCTCCCAGTGGTTGTGCAGGTGTCGATGGTTGCAGTATAGGTGATTTTGTGATTTTGAAAAAAATTCACTGTTGTACACGATATCATTCAGACGCCTTTTAGCTAATATAGAGCAAAACAGTAAATTCAATATTGCAAAATGGATACCAAAGAAGTTCTTGTCTTGAGAGGTACCTTGGAAGGTGTGTATCGATAATTGGGAAATATCAAAAACCTGGGTACCAGAATTATCAAAAATTTTCAGACTATTGACGAAATTTGATTCAACGAGTAAATGCACCACAAAATTTCAAGGAACACCAAGAAACTTTGAAAAACTTAAATACCAAAAAAATACAATCAGCAAAAAATATGGATAATCATATCACGATTTTTTCAGAACACATCGAAACAATATAAGAAACTTAAAACACATCTTCCTACCAATTCTGAAAAAAAATAATTTTCACACAATGTTTATAAAGCGTTTGAATCTACAGCTAAACATTCACGAAAATCTCAACGACTACAGATATCGTCCAATTGGAGATTAAACAACTTTTCATCTAACTTGATAATTTTGGTGTTAAGGGTAAAATTAAATAAACTAATTAAATTATGTATTTCATACTAACAATATTTAGGTCACAACGGTTGGGTTACTTCCTTAGCCACTACTCCAGCTAAACCAGATTTATTGTTATCTGGTTCCAGAGATAAATCTTTGATTGTTTGGCAATTAACCAGAGATGACTCTAACTACGGTGTTCCAAAAAAATCTTTCAAAGGTCACTCCCACATTGTCCAAGACGTTACCATCTCTGCTGATGGTTTATTCGCCTTGTCTGCTTCTTGGGATAAAACCTTGAGATTGTGGAACTTGGAAACTGGTGAAACCGCCAAAACTTTCGTTGGTCACACTAACGATGTTTTGTCTTGTTCTATCGCCAAAAACTTGAGACAAATTGTTTCTTGTTCAAGAGACAAAACTGTCAAACTCTGGAACAGTATTGGTGAATGTAAAGAAACCTTGCAAGGTCACGGTGACTGGGTTTCTGCTGTCAGATTCTCTCCAGATGACGACATTCCAACTGTTATCTCCGCTGGTTGGGACAAAAAAGTCAAAGTATGTTTTTTTTTATGTTCAAGATATCGAAGAAATTGCTCAAATGTTATGAAAAAGTATATTCTGTTTCCATATGATGTTACAAATATTTGCTACTTCGGACGGCTTCGGTCGAATGAGACATAAAATATCACCAAGATCTCTGATGATTGTCATTTAGATTATTTTTTCCATTAACATTTGAGTTTTGATCCTGTTATCAAGAAACATTTTACTAACAAATTAATTTAGTCTTGGGATTTGAACGATTACTCTCTTAAAGCTGATTTCGTCGGTCACACCGGTTACGTTTCTGCTTTGACTGTTTCCCCAGACGGATCTTTGTGTGCTTCTGGTGGTAAAGACGGTTCTATTATCTTATGGGACTTGAGTTTGTCCAGATGTTTGTACACCTTGGCTTCTGGTGACGAAATCTACGCTTTGGCTTTCTCTCCAAACAGATACTGGTTGTGTGCTGCTACTACCTCTTCTATCAAAATCTACAACTTGGAAGAAAGAAAATTGATGGATGAATTGAAACCAGAATTCACCACCGGTGAAAAAGAACCAGAATGTATCTCTTTGGCTTGGTCTGCTGACGGTCAAAACTTGTTCGCTGGTTACACTGATAATGTTATTAGAGTTTGGCAAGTTATGACTTCTAGTTAGATTATTTTACTGACTTTTCTTTAAATGTTTGTTTATATATAACTTTTTTTTTAATAACCTCCTCTTTTTGTATTGAACCTACAAGATGACAAGAAAATAGGTGATTTTTCTAACTAATTCCATTAACGCCCCCTTTCTTTTTTAATCTATATTTTGTTTAAAAACCATCATATCTGAGCTAATGTAGAAAATAGTGGCAATTGCTAACAATTTGTCAATAGCATGCTGTTAGTACTGTTAGGTATGAGGAGCGATTTTAACTTTCTCACTTATAAGTGAGATGTTTGCGGCTCATTCTCTTACTTCTGTTGCGGGTAAATGAAGAAGTGCCTGAAAATTTTTTGAAGTTGGAAGGAATGGGGAAATGATAGAACGAAAATACAACGTTCCAACTTTCCATATTCCAGGCGCTTCCATTGATTCTTAATTCAGTATACTGTTCCTCATTTTGGGATTGAGTCATAAACATCCATCTTATTTTTGTATTCTTTCTGAAGTAGAGTGTATTTTTTCTCTTTTGTTTAATTGAGAATATAAGTTTTAAATTTTCTTTTCCAAGATTTCCAATCCAATTTCTTGCTTATTGTTACCTGGAAGAAATAATTCTTTGATTTCTTTCAACAAATTCATTGTTAACTACAAGCGATTTATTGGCACCTCATTTGTTCCTCAGGGAAGAATTCAACCTTATAAAGCAAAAGATCCAAATTCACCAGTGATAATGTCATCTCATTCTACAGTTCCTTTCAACAGAGAACAATTAGAATCTGTTCTTAAAAGAAGATTCTTTTTTGCCCCAGCTTTTGAAATCTATGGCGGTGTTTCAGGTTTATATGACTACGGTCCACCAGGTTGTGCTTTGCAAGCCAATATTGTCGACGTATGGAGAAAACATTTCATTTTGGAAGAAGATATGTTGGAAGTTGATACCACCATGTTGACTCCTCATGAAGTTTTGAAAACTTCCGGTCATGTTGACAAATTTTCTGACTACATGTGTATTGATCCAAAAACTGGTGAAATCTTTAGAGCTGATCATTTAGTCGAAGAAGTTCTCGAAGCTAGATTAAAAGGTGATCAAGAAGCCAGAGGTTTGTTGAAAGATGCCAATGCTGATGCCGAAAAAGAAGCCCAAGAAAAAAAAAAGAAAAAGAAGGTTAAGGAAATTAAGGCTGTTAAATTAGAAGATCAAACTGTCAAAGATTATGAATATATCTTGGCTAAGATTGATGGTTACAATGGTGATGAATTGGCTGAAATCATGGTTCAACATAAAATTGGTAACCCAGTCACAGGGGAAGAATTGAACCCACCAAAAGCATTCAATTTAATGTTTGAAACTGCTATTGGCCCAGCTGGTAACTTGAAAGGTTACTTGAGACCAGAAACTGCTCAAGGTCAATTTTTGAACTTCAACAAATTATACGATTCTAATAACGGAAAGATGCCATTCGCTTCTGCTGCTATTGGTAAATCTTTTAGAAATGAAATTTCCCCAAGATCCGGTTTGTTACGTGTTCGTGAGTTTTTAATGGCTGAAATTGAGCATTTCGTTGATCCATTGAACAAAAAACACGAAAAATTTGAAGATATCAAAGATATTAAATTAAGTTTCTTACCAAGAGAAATCCAACAAGAAGGTATCACTACTCCAATTGTGAAAACCGTAGGAGAAGCTGTTAGCGAGAAAATTGTTGATAATGAAACATTGGGTTACTTCATTGGAAGAATTTATCAATTTTTGATGAGAATTGGTGTTGATTCCACCAAATTAAGATTCAGACAACATATGTCTAATGAAATGGCACATTATGCCCAAGATTGTTGGGATGCTGAATTAAAAACTTCCTACGGTTGGATCGAATGTATTGGATGTGCTGACAGATCTGCTTACGATTTGACTGTTCATTCTAAAAAAACCAATGAAAAATTGGTTGTAAGAGAAAGATTACCAGAACCAATCGAAGTCACTAAATATGAAGTTGAAATTCAAAAGAAAAAGTTTGGACCTAAATTCAGAAAAAACGCTGGTTTAGTCGAAAAATGGTTATTGGATCAAGATCAAGAAAGTTTGACCAAATTGTCAGCTGAATTGAAATCTACTAGTGCCATTAAATTCACTGTTGAAAGCATTGAAGGAGAAATTGAATTGGATAGTTCATTTTTATCTATTGAAGAAGTCACTAGAAAAGAACATGTTAGAGAATATATTCCATCTGTTATTGAACCATCATTTGGTTTAGGTCGTATTCTTTATGCCATCTTTGAACACTCTTTTTACGTTCGTGAAGATGATAACGCTAAATCTGTTTTGGCATTTGCTCCGCTTGTGGCACCAACCAAAGTTTTGTTAGTTCCACTTTCTGGTCATGAATCTTTTGTTCCACTTGTTAAAGACATTTCCAAAGCTTTGCGTAAAGCTCAAATCCCATTCAAGGTGGATGATTCTAGTGCTACCATTGGTAAAAGATACGCCAGAAATGATGAATTGGGTACACCATTTGGTATCACCATCGATTTTGACTCCGTCAAAGATGGTTCAGTCACCCTCAGAGAAAGAGATTCAACTAAACAAGTTAGAGGTTCAGTTGAGGACATCATTAATGCTATTAAGGAAGTTTCTTACAACGGTGTTTCTTGGGCTGAAGGTACAAAATCTTTGAGTCCTTTTGAAGGTCAACAAGAAGAATAGATGTTTTGGCATTCTTCCTATTTTCTTTATTCTTTTTGTTTTCCTTTGTGTTTCAGTTCAATTTATATTATTAGCATGAGTCACCTTATATTAGCCTATATTAGCCTTTTGCTGCTAATATTCTTTTTTATCAATAATTTAGACTTTACTTTATTCTACTTTTTCGCTTTATCATTTTAAAGACTATGAACGTGTATTATGTTTGAGAGTGTGTACTTATACATTTTTTTATTTTCCTTTTTTCTATTCCTTTGACTTGTAAAATAAAATTAAACAGATTTTAAAAAACCAGAACAAAATTGTTCAACCTCTGTTTCTACCTCTACTCGAATAATCTTTAGGACTAACAACTAAACCTTTTCCTTTGGTTGCTCCACGATAAATCACTTCAATAATATCGATAAGTTCTTGGGTATCATCCACAGTGAAATTCAATTTGTTATTATTTCCTGTTCCAAAATCACACATCATATGCTTATTTCTAAAAAAAAACATCATTGTCATTGGGTCATAAAGCTCATACATTACATTGAAATCAGGTACTTCGTCAATATCACACAAATATATAGCAGCAAAATTCCGAACTTTGTCGGCAATTTTATAAAGGAGTTCATCAATCATTCGACATTCTCGATCATTATCACGACCAAATCTTATGATAACAAGTTTATCATCTTCTGACAAAATAGCTTGGTCAACATGCCTGTATTTATTTTGAAATAATAATAATAAAAAAAAAAAAAAAAAAAGGATTTTCAGTTAGTAAAACATACTATTTCTGTTACTGTTAGTTATGAACAATTTCGAGAAACATTCCCAAAAATCAAAAACAATCCTCATGAAATTAAAAGAGCAAAAATAAAAACAACATACCATGCTGTGTGCAAATGCGGAAGAAATACACTACCCATATTCCATTCAAATTAATTTTTTTGGTGTATGTTGTTACTTTTGGAAGTGTTGAAGCTTTGTATGACGGAGAGAGAGCTTTTATTTAAGACCTACCTCATCGTGCAATGGGAAAAAAAAAAAAAAAAAAAAAAAAAATGGTTATGAGCATGTACACTTAGATGATTGTTCTTTTGGCAGTTTGATTTTGCTTGTCTCTATTAGAGACTCCGGATGTATATTCTTTCTATTTCTATTTTTTCTAAGGTTAGAATGGTTTTACGTTATCTAACAGGACTAGAGGTATTCTTTATTCTCAATTGCATTGACGGAGATATTAGCGCTACAGTTTTTTATCTATAGGCATATCTGAGAGAAAAAAAAAACCTATAGGGCAGTCCGTATTGTTTTCAACATGAAATGCAAGTGGGTTACACAAACAAAGTACCTTATTAAGCTTTCATAAGTAAAACTTTTTGGCCTTCTTTTTTTTTTTTTTTTTAGCTTTTGCACTTTTATTTTTTCATATTTTTAAATTTTAGAGATTTCACATATCTGGTTTGAGGCACAGAAAGAATAATAATAATAAAAACAATATCATAAAACAATAATTACAGCAAAAAGAGAAAAAAAAGATTTTGTAACAATGAATTTTTTTTTAATTGCACAACTACTTATCATGGCAGCTTCAGCGAAGCCATATTTTGTTCAATTAAAAGCTCCATCAACTATTGAGGCATTTCTACAAAGTGATGATATTGTAAAAGCAGTTCATCATTTAAGGCCTTTGATTGAAAGAGCTATATCATTTGGTGGGTTTGAAGGATTTACTGCTTCCTTTGACAAGGATGTTTTGATGAGATTGATGAAAAATCCTTTAGTAGAGGCAATAACTCCTGATATTGTGGTTAGGACTTGCGAGGAAGAAGAAGTTTTACAGTCTCTGAGTGTTTTTCAGCAACAATCGGATGTGTTTTTTGAGCCGATACATTGGCCACAAGAAACTAACTTGAATATTTCTAAACCAAAATATAGGCAGATTAATCAAGAAATGAAGAAAGTTGAAATCCTCTTTAACGAATTTGAAACACAGATAGATGCCCCAAGGCACTTGGCAAGACTTTCTTCAAGATTCAATCCAGGTGACGAGGATAATGATCTTGTACCAAATTATTACTATCCCAAAGTATTTCAAGGAGATAATGTCGATGCATATGTTATAGATACCGGAATTAACTGTAAAAATGAAGAATTTGAGGGCCGATGCCATCATGGAAAAGATTTCACAACTGAAGGACAAGGCGATGAAAATGGACATGGAACTCACGTAGCAGGAATACTAGGATCAAAAAGCTATGGGGTTGCTAAGAAAATTAATATTATTGAGGTCAAAGCTTTAGACAAGACTGGAACAGGCAGTTTAAGTTCCATTATTTCTGGAATTGAATTTGCAGTGAACCATCATAAAAAAGTGCAAGAAATTAACAACAATAAGAAAAGGCATGCAGTAATCAATTTATCCATTGGTGCATTTAGAAATAATGTTTTAAATAAAGCAGTAGAAATTGCTTTTAAATCCGGTTTAGTTTTGGTTGCAGCTGCAGGAAATTCAAACATTGATGCTTGTGCAACCAGTCCAGCAAGTGCCAAATATGCTATTACAGTAGGGGCTATTGATGATAGAAATGATCAGTTTGCTGGTTTTAGTAATTGGGGAAGGTGTGTCAATGTATTAGCCAGTGGGGTAAAAGTTTCTAGTATTAACGCTAAAGGTGAGGATCCATTATTATTGTCTGGCACTTCTATGTCAACTCCATCAGTTGCTGGTTTAGTGGGAATTATGTTGGAAGCTGGAATATCTGTTGAAGATATCAAAAGAAGATTAAAAGAATCAAGTACTATGGGGGTGGTGTCAAGGTTATCTTTGATGCTAAGACCTGTCACCCCTAATAGATTAGCGTATATTCCGTATGATCATATCGAAGCAAAAGAATATGAATCATTTAGAGTAGAAGAAATCGATAACTCTGTAAATAAGACTATCAATTTCACAAGAACTACGACCATTTCTGGCACTTCTACTGTTACTGTCAGTATTATTACAAGCACAAGTACTACTACTATCATCAGCCCAATACTTTTATAGAATTAAAGAAATTTTGAATGACTGGTAAGATATTTATTATCTAATATTATTGAATTATAAAATGTGTTTAATTTCTCAAATCAACTCTCATTTTTTCAGTATTCTATAAAACAATGTTATTGCCAATCCATAATTAAAATGTAGATCAGTTAATGGCGAAGCAAGGTATAATTCGTTGTTAACTAACGAAGACATTTACATTTTAAACTACAATTAGGAAGAAAGTGAATAATTAACACGTGTTGAAGGATGATGCTGATAAATTTCATTATATTTATATGTTTCAAGCTAGCCACAAAAAGGTTTCGTATAATTTCAATATGATATTTCGTTTGACATATACCGTGATGGGTGCCCATCTGATGGCGGGGGAAGGGAGGGGCAGTATGTTGTAATTTTTTACGTAATTCAGTATGAAGAGAATAGGCAGGCACACGCACATCAGTATACTGAGCAGTGCTAAGTTATGCAAGTGACTGTAGCCGCACGGGACGACCCGTCATAAAACGATAATTTCTCTATAATTTCGAGACTTTGATTTCAGGTTGTTTTGGTGGCATCGTACATCATGCATCAATAGAAGAAGCATCAATAGTCAGAGTTCCTCGAAATTTTGAATAATCTGTTGATGATTGAGGATATTAGAGTTCATAGTAATATTTTTATACGAGGGAAAATCATCTGTGAACGATTTAAACACTCATATTAATTTTATTTTTGTTGTTCTTTTTTCCTAGACTCATTTCATATCACACTGGATTTCCCTATTATACGGAGATTCCCGGACCGGCCAGAAAAAAACATGAGAGAAAAAGAGCAGAAAAACAAAGAGGAAAAAAAAAAAAAAAAAGAAAAAAGAAAAAAGACTAACAAATAAAAAGATTACAATTTGCGCATTTTTTTTTTTCTTTTTTCTTTCAGGACTATATATATAAATAAATATATTTATACATTTCATTTCACCACTTTTTTCCTACCAATTTTCACACAATATATTTATTGGTCTATTATTAAGCCATTAATCAAAAAAAAAAAAAAAAAGAAAAAAAAAAAAAGTTTTCTAATTCATTATCACATTATTAATCCAAAATGAAGGTTCTTTCAGATGAAGAAGTCGCTGCTCACAATGAAGCAGTCATGGTTGGTGGTTTTAAAGGGGCTCTTAGTGGTGCTTGTATTTCTGCCCTCATTTTCACTTTTGGTAAAAGAAGATGGCCAGCCATTGGAAGATTACCAATTGCATTTAAAACTGCTTTAACTATTGCTCCTCCAACCTTTGGTGCCTCATTGGTTGCAGAATTTGCTTCACTTGATTTTGATAGAAAAGTTTATCACGATGATGACAGAATTGCTCGTAGACATATGGAAGAAATCAAAAGATGGAACTCTTTAAGTGTTAGTGAAAAATTTATTGAAGGATTGGGTGCTCATAAATATAAAGTTATTGTTGGTGCTTGGGCCGCTTCTTTGTACGGTTCTTGGGTGCTTGTTGATAGAGACCCTATTATGACTAAAACACAAAAAATTGTTCAAGCGAGAGTCTATGCTCAATTTTTGACAGTGGGTTTATTGTTAGGAAGTATCGGTTTAAGTGTTTATGAAGAAAAATTGGAAAAAGAAAACAAATCTAAAAAAAGTGTCTTTAAAGCTGAAGATGCCTGGAGAGATATTGTGGAAGATGAAGAAAAAGCTGAGTTGGCTAGAGGAGAATCTCTTAGTATCAGCGAACAAAATAAACGTACAAAGGAAGCTGCTGTTGCTAAATAATTCCAACACTAATAGATTGTTTTCAATAGAGTATTTTATTATTTTGTTTTTATGTCAGAGATGATAATTTTGTTTTTATGTTTATGTGCATTTATGTTCTTTATTTCTTTATTATTATTTCATTTTGTTTCAATTCGTTTTATTTTCAATTGCTTATAGATTATATCTAACGCTTCGTGTTATTAGTAGTCCTTGCAATTTTCATTATGTTTTCTTTTTTAAAAATTTTCATGACCTTCATAAGGATTAAATGAATATATATCAAGTATAAGAGATGTTGTAAGCATTTAATGTTTTTATTTTCAGAGGTATAATGTATTCATATTAATTTTCAATGTCAAAGATAATTCTATTTATTGATATTTCTACTACCCTTTGCTTTCATTGGCGGCAATTACAGATAATTTATCATGTAAAGATTGATTCCATTTTTGCTTGAATCCTTTAGAAATGTTCATACCTAAAGCTTCTATTGTCTCAAATAATTTGGCATGATTTTCGGAATGTTTATCGTCATCAACTCTTGTACACTAGCATTTATTCAATTACGTATAAATATTAATGTTATTAATGATAATAACATAAAAAATAATATGTCAGTAATTATAAGAATGTTCATAATTAAATTTTGGATAGAATAGGCTATTAAAACTATAATTATTTTCACTTGTACTGTCAATTATGACCAATTACTTACAGCCCAGCCTTTTGCAGTAAACTCCACCCGATATCGGCAATTTTCAAAGGTTTTGATATCAAGAAACTGACAACTTTGATCTTGAGAATAATGGAAATCAACAGAGTTAAAATAGTCGAAATACTCTTCGATAACTTGTTGAAGCTCTTCTTTTTTGTTCATACTAATATTATTGTACTTTATTGTTAATTTTTACTCTTTGACTGCAGAACCTTGTAGATGTTTTTTCTTCTGCTCCTTCCATTTTTTCAGCTACAGAAAGACAAAGAGAGCCATCTCGAAGGATCCTAAATTCGCCAATTTTCAGATGAATGTCATTGCAAAATGACCTAGAAAAAAAAAAAAAAGAAAAAAATTAAATTAAATAATAATCTTTATATTTATCGTCGCTTACATTGAAAAAAAGAAAAAAGAAACACCTATTAACAGTCTTTTCGATTCATGAACAAGAAAATATACAAAATATGATTCATGCAAAATAGCAGCAAGAAAAGAAATTATGAAAAAAAAAAAAAAAAATAAATAAATTAACTTGAATTATATCAAATGAAATAGAAAGGAGAGGAGAGGAAAAGGTAACGAAAGATCATGCTTTCTTTTTGGACAAATTATCATAATCTGTAGCATCTTTTTTAGTATCTCTGATGTAATAATGTCTATTTCTACTTCTGTATTCGTATGGTTTTCTAACCCTATCAATTCTTTCAATTAACGGACTGAAAACACTAAATCTTCTTTCGACTCCAACTTGGACAACTTTACTTCTGACCAATATCGTACTATCTGGTCCATTTCTATCGATTGATACTAAATATCCAACATGACTTGGGTTTTTCATTGAATCTTTAAATATAACACGAATGATATCGCCAGCACGGAAACGATCAGGGTTTGTCATATCTAATAATAATTTGCGCTTTTGTCCATCTGGATCATATTTGTTGAAAAGAGAATTTTCAACTTCTTTCATTAATAGTGATCCTGGTATTTTTCCATGTGAATTGGCTAATGGTTCATAAACTTTGATGGTTTTGGCATTTCTGCTTGGAATTTGATAAGTGGCTCTTTGAGATATTATTGAAGGTTTGATTACATTGTTGATAGTTATTGCTCCTTTAGTAAGAGGAGTAGTAGATCTTAGCACCTTAGCAGTTGGAACTCTAGCGAACATTTTTTTTCTTTTCTTTTTACTGTAGTTTCTACAATCAAATGTTTTTTTGCAATTAGAGATTTGGTACTTTTTTTTTTTTTTTTCAATTTTTTTTTTTTTTTCATTTTTTTTGATCAGAGACTGAAAATTGACCCGGAACTCATTGTGCATATAAGCGCTCTTCTCCAACTCAATATTAACCATTTTACAATTTATTGGGTTTGTTATATTAATATTAATAATGATAAAAAGTGATTTTTTTTTTCTAGCAATTCTTATCACTGTATATAAACTTGATGAAATAAAGATGCAATAAAAAATATAATACAAAAAAAAAAAAAAAAAAAAAAAAAAAAAAAAAAAAAAAAAAAAAAAAAAAGCAAAAAAAAAAAAAAAAAAAAAAAAAAAAAAAAAAAAAAACATTGAAAAAAAACACACGAAATTTATGTATCAACAAACCACATTTTGGTATTTG
>JASTUB010000278.1:0-22620 GCA_031124825.1 Saccharomycopsis vini
AAAAAAAAAAAAAAAAAAAAAAAAAAAAAAAAAAAAAAAAAAAAAAAAAAAAAAAAAAAAAAAAAAAAGCAAATAAATCATAAAATCGTCGTCTCAACACGGCTAAAATTTTCACAATAATACTCAATGAATGGATGAGATAACAAGTCTTTTGAAGAAGCTCTTTCGAAGGGATCCCAGTTTAAACAAATTTCGATAAGCAGTAAAAAAGACAGCTCTAATTTATTTAATCTTAAATTTGCTCTCAGGCTTTGGCTGGAATTTGAAAACGTGAACAAAGCATTTGATAAAGTTCTTGAATTTGCAACATATTTCTTCTTGAAATTATCACTGTTTAATGACAATGCAGAAGATTTCAATACCCCATTTCTATCAAAGCATAAATCAATTAAAGTATAAGGATGGTCGTGGGAATTTTCAACATTATCTATTGGTCCTTTAAGTTGCAATTCTTCGCGCAATTTTAAGATTGTTTTTCGCTTTGGAGCACCCAATAATTCACAATTCAAGGCCAATTGTTCATTCTCGTTTTTACCAGGAAATAAAGGCTCACCAGTAAATAATTCAAACAATATACATCCAGCACTCCAAATATCTATAGCAGTAGAGTACCTAGCACCTAGTAAAACTTCTGGTGCTCTATAAAATCTAGATTGAATGTAAGAATAAGAAGTTTCATTAACATAACAAGCTGACCCAAAATCGATAAGCTTTATATCCAATTTATCCGCCCTCACTAGCATAATATTTTCAGGTTTTAAATCACAATGAATAATATTATGATCATGAATAAATTTTAATGCTTGAAGCATTTGAAAAGACCACTTAAGAATGATATCCAAACTAAACCCTTGATATTTGGAGGCTTGAATGGCTTGATATAAATCAACTGATAGGAGCTCAGTGACCACGCACATATGGCTTCTAAAATTGAAATGATTAATATAACCTAAAATATTATTTGCAGCATTATAACCATTTAAAGTTTTGATTTCATCCTCCATATTCGGGACACTGTTCAAGTTCTTTAATACTTTAATTTCATAAACAGCTTGTAAAGACCATTGCATATCATTCTTTATTATTTTAATAGCAACTATTTTCCCTGTCTTGTGATCACGGCATTTCATAACATTTCCAAAGCTGCCGTTCCCTAAAATTTTTAATATTTCATATCGATAATCAATATGATCACCCACACACGCAATGTAATTTTTATTCTCATCGTCAAATCCAAAATTACGTTTAAAATTGGATATCTGAACATCAACTTGGTCGGCACCAGCAAGCTTAATGTAATGAACCATAGTCTTACGTGATAACTCTCCTTTTTCATAAATGTTTAAACCACGAGATCCTAAGATTGCACTATGCTCGCTTTTCTCTGCCACTAAATCCTGTGCAGATATTGGATTTCTGATACTAGTAGGCTGCTCGTCATTAGCGTTAAGCCAGCTTCTCGCATTATCACCGGTCTCTTTACAAGCTAAAAGTGCGTCAAGTAATTGTGATGATGAACCTACCTTAGTTCTTCCACTTTTAGAGTCGACACCATCGATCAGACTGTAGCTCCTGCGGATGTTTTTCAATAAATTCTTTGTATTAGCTTTGTTTTCATTTATATTCTGAGAGGAGTATTTATCCCTGACAGCTTTAACAAGATTTCTACCAGACACATTGTGTAAAGTTGAATTTTTCTTCACGGATAAACTACGTTGTAGAGAGCGATTGGGTTGTTGACCTGGCGTAATTGTAGAAACTGATGTATTTGAAGAATCGTCAGGTACGCTTTTTGAATTTCTATCTTGTTTGAAAGATCGGTCAGAATAGCGTATTTTGGATGACTTTGACCTAATAAGATTTTTAGAGTTGAAGGCAGAATCAGTCGAAACTTTTTCAGAACCCAATTTAGCCCCACCACTGTTCCCAAAATCATTAAATTTTGGTTTGACCTTTTTCGGCGAAGTAGAACTATTATTATTACTGTGATCTCGGCGATGATGAGAATGAAGAATTTTGAATTTGTCCAAACTGACCGCTATACAAGGTCTATCTGTCTCAGATTCATTTTCGGCAACTGCAATATTTTGAATTGTCTCATTAGTGGAAAAATATTTAATATGTGGTATTTCTAAGTTACTGGCGCTTGTTTTAGTTTCAGAGAGTTTACCTTCTTCTTGCAAAGTTTCAGGAATGATAAATTCTCCGGTATTCTTATTCAAACGAAGGTCATCAAATAAATGTGTCATTTCTGAATCGAAGGAGTATTCCTTCAAAAATGAAACGTCAACATCAAAGCTAGTTTTAGTATTAACACCTGCAATAATATTAGTTTTGTTTGAAAGCTTTTGAGACTGCTCTTTTGAAATAGTCGTATCAGTTCGTTTTAATGGAATTGAAATTTGAGGTGGTTTGAGAGACGTTGGATTTGTGTTTTTTCTTTCTTGAATTTTTGAGTACACACCAGATAAGGAAATTGATTTCGATAAATTGGAGTTAGAATTTTTAGGTGATGGATTTAAGTGAATAGCAAGAGCCAGTTGTTGTATGCTTGCAATTTTTTTCTCATGCTCAACTTCATTCAGCGATGAATCACTTTTTTTGAGAATAACTGAAGGCGCTCTAATTCTAGAAGGAGATATTGAGAAAGAATTTTCTGTATCAAAACTTTTTTGGGGAGTGGAAAGATCAGAGTTATTGAGTTGCAGTGCAAAGATTTTGGACTTTGGTGAGTATTCATTTTGAATTGAATCATCTAAATGCGACGACTGCTGTAATAACTTCTGTTCTAGAAGATTTGCAGACTTGCTCTTTTTCATTAAATATGGATTAAGTAAAGTTTCTGGCAGTGTTTTAGTCTTTGGCAATTGAAAATTGCCATCGCCCCAATTTATGAACGCAGCAGGAATTTCATCCCTTAATTTTTCAGTAATTTCAATATCTTGGACCAGTAAGGATGAAATGCTCTTATCATCAACCATAATCGAGAAATTGTCTGAGCTATTATTTGAGTTGGGTGTTTTTGGGGGATCTTTAAAATAATGAATTGTTCTATTTCGAGTCGGTTTTCTAGAGGATATTGGAGAAGAATATTTGCTAGAGGAGTTGTATGATTTCTCAGGAGTTAAAGATAGTTTTGATACTGAGCTTCCCAATTGATCCAGAGGTTTACGGCTAATTCCAGATGTTTTTCTAATTTTGGGCTGTTGACTTGACACGCGGTGTTGAGAATATGAATTAGAATAAGCAATCTTGCTTTTTGAAAGCTTGGGGCTGTTTTGGCTATTTTTTATCTTACTGTTGTTGCTTTTATATTTAAGATTTTGTTCTGCTCTACTATTTGAAGATGCGGTTCCCCTCAAGTATGAAGGTATTTGGTTTTCTTTTTGTTTGGTAGTGGGTTTTGAAGCAGATCTAGTCAAAGATGCTGATTCACCAAGTCTAGAATGCAAAGGTTTCGAAGAATCTGTAACTGAATCATAGCTTTCAGCTCCAAAAGTTGATGATCTACTTCTAGAAAGAGGAGCAGCACTGCCAATCTGCTTGAACGATGAGCCTTCTAATAATGAGAGCTTTTGTGGTTGTTTTTGATGCTGATACTGCTGTTTAGGAACCAGTTGCTTGCGAAGCAATAATTCTTGACTCATTATTGACTTTTTCTTCTTTATATTTATTGACAGGAGGTAATGTAGCCCTTGAGAAAGATGAAACAATCAGATGAATAATTAAACGCTATAATAGCAGACACATGAACATTCAACCATTCCCTTTAAGAGACACAAAACTAGATATAATATAACAATTCAAAGCGAGTCTGCAAACAAAGTCTAAATGGTCGGGGAGAAAAAACGAGAGAAAATACTTTTCAAGTCAATATATCAAAAATTTCAAGTCGATATATCAAAAATAGAGTGAAAAAGGAGAAATATGCCTGCTCATTAAAAGCTATCTGTTGAAGTGTAAAGAAAAAAAAAAAAAAAAACAAATGAAAATGAAAAACAAGGATTCTCGGTGCGTTTAAACTCCTGAGATCACATGTACAGTCATATGATTTTCCTTTCAAACTTTTATATCCAAAAAATCGTGGTTTTTTACGTTAGATCTGACATCAAGAAATGACTGTATTTCATTTTTGTATTTTATCACGTGATAAATTGAATGGAAGAATAACAGAAATTAGCACAAAATATGATTCTCGGCGACTGCCATAAGAATTTTGAAAGAATTAGTATATACTGATTTAATTACATCATGTCATATATGAAAAAGAAAAATTATCAAGAGATCGTTCGCGAGTAAACTTCTCCGCTAAAACGGATTATTGATTTGGCGTACACTGCTATTTTTTTTCATTCTTTTCATAATTGAAAGGCCAGAAGAACACAACATTCTAATAATTCTATTGATAGAGTGCTCGTCACTTCTAATTATCACAGTGAAGTTAGCTAAAAAATTATTGTGCTAGCACGGGTCTCATTTGTTGGTTGAAATTATTGTGAGTAAAACAGAGAACTTCGAAAATTCACAGCTGTATCAATTATCATCATTAAACGGTCATCGCATTGATAAAAAAAAAAAAAAAAAAAAAAAACTGTAGCAGATAATGTAAGGTTTCAGTTATTCATCAGAGAATATCTTGCCACCTCATTTAAATGAACTTACTGCAATTTCTATATTATCACAATGTGACTGGAACTTGACAAAGAGATTTTTCTACTCCTTTAGCGCACTTACTCCAGGTTTGATTACTTTGTCCTCTGTCTCGATTCGCCTCTTTTTTTTTCGCTCAATATCTATCTCACTTTGCTCAACTTTTTCTGCTTTGAATTATCTTTTTTTTTCTTTTTTTGGAATTTGATAGTTGATGATACCGGAAGTAAATAAGATATTCATTTGCGAAGGAGCATAATATAAGAATCGTGCGTGAGAAGAGTGTTTAATAGGCATAACGCTAAACCCCAATTTAGGCAGCCTATTGAATACATGTTCCATCATTAAACGAGATTATACTGATAAGGGTCCTTGAAGATTTCCTTACCTAAAATATCAACATCAAGAATATATGTGTATATGCAGCATTGTGTTGTATGCTAGTTTTTATTATTTCGTACTTCAACTTGCTCATCTGTCTTATTTCTGTCCTTTGTTAGATGCGATTTAATATGTAGATTTAAAATATATATATGAATTCATATCAATTTAAACATAATCAAGAATATTGTGATAGTGTAAAGTCTTTCATAAAGTAATGACTTCACACCCACGGGGCTACATACACAGTTATGTATGAAAAAAAAAGCTCCACGTTCTTTCCTTTTAAACGTTCAGCTATAATTATTAAATCAGTAATTTAAGAATTGGAAAAATACACTAATTCAATGAATTAAACACAGAGCAACAGCTTGAAAAAAAAAAAAAAAAAGAACTTCGTGAAGAAGCAAGCTAAATCAAGAAAATCCAGAGAAAATTAAAAGAGAAAAAATTTGTGAGTTGAAGAGGAATAATCAATCAGTAAATGTAATAAGGCTCTTTTTATTTATTTATTTCTTTATTTTTTTTTTTTTTTGAGGTGGAACTTTTTAAATCGACGCGTGGCTAAAATTGCACTGGTTTTGAGGAACGTTGTATTCTTTACGCCAAGATAATTGAAATTGTTATTATAGTATAGAGAAAAATATAGACAAAGATCTACTCATTTCGAGAAAGAAAAGAAAAAGGTGAGACATGAAAATGTAAAAATGATCATTGGGAGTATATAACAGGAAATCCTACACTGCGTTGCCGCGAACTATAAATGTATGAGTATGTGGATTGGACGTCTAATGCACATCTTAATGATTGCCCACAACCTAGAAAAATAGAAAATCATTTATTATATCCCAGAGAGATATAAAAGGTTGAGTTTTCCTTGAAGTTTGGAATAAGAAACCATATGAATGTTATAGTTCTAAAAATAAAACAATTTATCAAAAAACAATCCTGATAATGGTTTCCTTCACCTCAATTGTATCCTTGGCAGCCGCTATTGCAGGATTGGCCAATGCTCAAACTCCATTAGCAAATGGTTCTACCTTGACTGAATTTGCTCTCGCTAGTAGACCTTACTGGAAACTTAGTAGAGCTGATGATAAAGATACTTGTTGGCCTTCCTATGCTATTGATGATACCACCGGTGAAGTTGTTTCTCCTGCCACCCTTGAGGATTGGCCAACTGCTGGCCAAGGTGGTTGTCCTACTGCCGGAACCAGTTCATTTCCAGTTTACTGGAATGCCCAACAATGTACTGATACTGAAATCAGAATTAACTACTCTTTGTTTTGGAAGAAAGATGGTTTCTACTTTTTAGGTACTGAACTTTTTGGTCATCCATATGATTGGGAAAGAGTTATTGTTGTTTGGACCAAACAAGCCGATGGTACTTGGTTGAGAGATTATGCTTTATATTCTGCTCACCATGGATATGAAAAACATGAATGGGCTGATTTGAGTACTTCTATGGAAGATTCTTTAGATAGTTTAGGCACTGATTTGGATCACCCAACTGCTTTCACCGCTTGGGCTAAACACTCTATGTTTGCAGATTCAGACACTGGTTCTTTCGCTATGGCAGATGAATTAGATGATCACGCATTCAGAAATGACTACTACAAATATTTCAACACTGAAGCTGAAATGATTAACGTTGTCCAAGATACTGATTTGTGGAACACTTTCTCGTCATTCGATTGGGGTGATGCTTCTTCTGTCCCTACTCTTGTGTATTCTAGACTTTGTAGCGCTACTTGAGTTTTTGACACTCCTTTCTAAAAGATTTTTTTTTTTTTTTATTGTTTTCCTTTTTTATATTTTCGTTTCATCTTGATGATATAGTTATTCAATGTACATTTTGATCATCTTTTCAAAAACCCCAGAGGTTTCTCAGTTATTTTATTATTGCCCTTATCACTTTTTTTTTTTTTTTTTTTTTTTTTTTTTTCATGTTCGTCTGTTCATCAGTGACTAGAGCAGCAGTGGCGAACAATCAATAGCTTGGTCATATTTGCTACATACTACCTATTTAGTATATTAGTGGTGTGCCATTTGAAAACCTTGTGTTGTTAATCTTTTGAAGAGATTGAATCAGCACAATCATAATATACTACTGATATAAACATTTAAATAATTGAAGAGTACCTCAATAATATTTTCTACTAATTGCGAACAATCTGTATGTTAGTGAGACTAATCATATGATTTTAATCATTACATTAGTATGAAATGTTTACTATCATAAACACACATAACAGAAACGATCACCCGGGGGGACTCCGCCCTCCTGAAAAAATCTGCCGTCACGGATGCTTTAATAAAAAAAGACTACTTAAAAACCGTGGTTTCGCAAAATGCCAGTCATATCGACATATCAAAACGTCATATCATATCATATCACACCTATCTGGTATCAAACAGTTACGCTTTATTTTTTTTTTTTTTTTTTTGTTTTTCAAAAAAGGATACCTGATTGAAATAGAATTGGGTTATTTCGTAATGAATAAAAATATACAATTGAAACACTTTAATTTAAAAAGATTTTGTGTTTAATTTGCGTAAAATCATAGCTAGCTGCCACTACATGTCTTTTTTTTGTTTTTTGTTTTTCAAAAAAAAACGTCTTGTTTTATTATCCGGTGACGGGACGGTGATGAAAAAAAATAAATAAATAAATAAAAAAAAAAAAAAAATAAAAATAAAATAAAAAAAATCAACTTTTATTGTCATACATACTTTTTTCTCTTTTTTTTCTTATCCTCTTTTTTTTTTCTCTCTTTTCATTCTTTGAATTGAGGTCAATTAATATAGAAACTTTTAGATAAATTAATAATCTCTCATTTGATTCAAATAAATTCTTGTTTTGAAAAAAAATCAAAAAAAAAAAAAATAGAAAGCAAACGCCCAGCTTTTTCCTATTGTTCCTCCCAATAGTTTCTCAGACCCCAGTGCTCAAGTACCATGTCTTCCGGGCAAATTTACAGGTATGTGTAATTTTCTTTCTGTTTCAATGCCATCAATACGGTGCGCCATATCTTTCATTTGACCTTCTTCCTTTTATACATCGTTATATTGTCACCACATACCCTCGTTATTTGGTTGTTTACAATACTAACAATGTCATATAGAATCTCAGTAAAGGTAGTTGCTGCTGAATCGCTCACTAAACGTGATGTCTTCAGAAGCCCAGATCCTTTTGCCATCTTGACAGTTGACAGTGGCCAAACCCAAACAACAAGAACTTGTAAAAAAACGTTGAATCCATATTGGAATCAAATATTTGAATTTGATGTCAAAGAAGATTCTTTATTAGCAATCCAAGTTTATGATCAGAAAAAATTCAAAAAGAAAGATCAAGGTTTTTTAGGGGTAGTCAACATTAAGGCTTCGGATGTGATAGATTTTTCCATTGATAATTTTCAAGACACTATTACTAGAGATTTGCAAAAATCAAATAACTCATTGACTGTTAGTGGTAGATTGATATTGGTGGTGGCAAACAAGCGTATTTCAGGTTCCAATGCTACGCCGATTTCTAGTTTAAACACCGGTGCCCCCTCATTGAATGGTAGTGTTGGCGGTAGTACTGGTGCCACCACAACTGCGAATTCAACCTCAGGACTAGCGCCTCCGCCAATTACTGCCCCATCATCAAATGCAAATAGCTCATCAGCAATTTCAGATTCTCAAGCCACAAATAGACAATATTCATCATTTGAAGATCAATATGGTTCTTTACCAGCCGGTTGGGAGCGTAAAACAGATAATTACGGAAGAACTTACTATGTCGACCATAATACAAGAACAACTACTTGGAAAAGACCGACAGCTGCCACCCTTGATGCAGAGAGACGTCAACATGAGCAGAGAACCATACCTGGTGACGAGATTCAAGTTAACGCTACTGGCTCTACCCCAGCAGCTAATGGCAATGCAGCTTTATCAATGTCAATAAATAATACAACAACACCAGGTTTAGGTGATTTGCCTCCTGGTTGGGAGCAGCGTCAAACACCAGAAGGTAGACCATATTTTGTTGATCATAATACTAGAACTACTACATGGGTTGACCCAAGAAGACAGCAATATATTAGAACCTATGGACCTTCAGCAACAATTCAGCAACAGCCAGTATCACAGCTAGGTCCTTTGCCGAGTGGTTGGGAAATGCGTCTTACAAATACCGCTAGAGTTTATTTCGTTGATCATAATACTAAAACTACTACTTGGGATGATCCTAGATTGCCTTCCTCATTAGACCAAAATGTTCCTCAATATAAACGTGATTTCAGAAGAAAAGTTATTTATTTCAGATCTCAGCCAGGTTTGCGTGTTCAACCAGGTCAATGTCATATCAAGGTTAGAAGAGATCACATTTTTGATGATTCTTATCAGGAAATAATGAGACAAACTCCTGAAGAATTGAAAAAGAGGCTTATGATTAGATTTGATGGTGAAGAAGGTTTAGATTATGGTGGAGTTTCAAGAGAATTTTTCTTTGAATTGTCTCATAAGATGTTCAATCCAGACTTTTGCTTATTTGAATATGCTGCTCATGACAATTATACTTTACAGATTAATCCAAATTCTTATATCAACCCTGAACATTTATCATATTTCAAATTCATTGGAAGAGTTGTTGGTTTATGTATATTCCACAGAAGATTCTTGGATGCATTTTTTGTTCGTGCATTTTATAAAATGATGTTAGGTAAGAAGATTGTTTTGCAAGATTTGGAAGATATTGATCAATCTTATTATACTTCTCTTGTATGGATGTTGAATAATGATATCACTGATGTTTTATATGAAACTTTCTCTAGAGATGTTGATAACTTTGGTGAGAAGGATGTTGTTGATTTAAAACCAAATGGTAGAAATATTGAAGTCACAAATGAAAATAAAAAAGAATATGTTGAATTAGTAACAGAAGTGAGAATTTACAAACGTGTTGAAGACCAATTTAAGGCTTTTATGTCTGGTTTCAACGAATTGATCCCAAGTGATTTAGTTAATGTTTTTGATGAGAAAGAATTAGAATTATTGATGACTGGTGTTTCAGAAATTGATATTGAAGATTGGAAAAAGCATACAGATTATCGTGGCTATCAAGAAAGTGATAAAGCAGTTAAATGGTTTTGGGAAACTGTCAGTGGTTGGGATAATGAGAAGCGTGCTAGATTATTGCAATTTACAACGGGTACATCCAGAATTCCTGTCAATGGTTTCAAAGATTTACAAGGATCAGATGGTCCAAGACGGTTCACTATTGAAAAAGCAGGAGAATCAAATCAATTACCTAAGTCACATACTTGCTTCAACAGAGTTGATTTACCTCCATACACAGATAAAGAATCTTTAGAACAAAAATTGACATTAGCTGTTGAGGAAACAATGGGATTCGGTCAAGAATGATTTTTATTTATTTAGTTGTTTTTTTTTCATTTATTTTGTTTTTCTTTTTTTTTTTTTTGTTTTTGCGAAATCTGCATATGTCTTTTGGACTTCTTTTTATTTTTATTTTTTTTTTGTTTCGACTTACTTTTCAATTGGTGGTAAAATTTCTCTTTTTTTTGTTTCTGTCTATTTTTTTTTTCCAAATCTATAAATTTCTAATTTTAATTAACGTTTTTCTTTTTGCCCTATTTTGCTTTTTTTATACTTACTATTCTTACAAATCATCTTATCCAATCGTATTTTAACCTTGAATTTTTTTATTTTATCTTCTCTCTTACATCAATTATCTACAAAATCCCCTTGTTTGTTTTTATATGTGATCTAGCTATTGTTTACTAGGTGGTAAGCTTTCACTTGATGATGATGATGATGTAAGTTTCCTTTTTTTCTCTTGATCTATTTTTTTTTTTTTTTCTGATTAACATTATGCAAAATCAAGATGAGATTAAACTCCATATATTTCGCGTGTGTAATGAATGTGGTATATAACTGTAGTGAAAAATTGTTCCGTTGTTATGGTTTTTTTTTTTTTTTTTTTTTTTTTTTTCAAAATCTACTAAAGATGTCTCTGATCCTAACCTCTGATACATTCATTCAATCGATCACTATGTGCTAGCATCACATCAAATTAAGCTATTATTATTATTGATATTACTATGTCATCCAGCTCATATCCCTTATCATTCATAACATTAAAAAAGAAACTTAACCAACGATTACTCATAAAAGATATTGAGGTACCGAAATCATTGATTGTCCAACTTGGTTTGCCAAATGAAAATAATAATTTACAACATGAATTAGTGAAATTTCTTGAAGAAATAGCTCAAGAGAATGCATATTATGTGAAACTTTTTCTCCAACAACGAGTAATTCCCGAGTTAGAGTCGATATCTTTTAAAAGCAACTCGAATAATAAAAATGACAATGACGTTGATTTTGAAGAAATATATGATCTTTGGATGAATGTCTTATCAGCATCGATTAAACCGTACACAGAGGCTGAAATTGTCAAGTATTCATTTAATAATTATGAACAAGGTGATAATAATAATAACAATACTGATATAGAGCCTTTAATCATCAAAGAAACGCCCCTGGTTCTTAATGGAACAGGATCAACAGGTCGTAGAACATGGGCCGCATGCCTTTATTTAACTGAATATTTGATTCAAAATTTCCCAAATATTGTGAGTCATATAAATAACGACAACAATAGTAATAATAATGATAGTGATCAGAAACTTCGAATATTGGAACTTGGAGCAGGTACTGGATTGTTAAGCATAGCACTTTTAAAGAATTTTTCAAATTTGATTGAAGAAATGATTGTTTCTGATGGAGATCCCCATGTTTTTGAATTTGTCCGAGAAAATTTCGAATTGAACGGTGTTTCAATTTATAGTGATGATGATGATGATGATGATTTTTTCGACTCATCTTCCTTGACCAAATGTCCTGCCAAGATGAAAGAATTATTATGGGGATCAGAATCTTTTGAGTTCTTATCGACTGCTGAAATTGATTTGATAGTTGCTGCTGATGTCACTTATGATTCCGAATATTTAGAAGATTTGGCTCAAACTTTGAAATTCAATGTTGATAATGAAGAAAATATTACAACAAGAAACAAGAAAAAAATGGCTTTGATTGCCGCAACAATTCGAAATGAAAATACTACAAATCAATTTGTTGACAAAGTTATCAATAAAGGATTACAAATTGAAATAATCGACATTTGTGAAAAACCAGGTCAAAGAGATCAAAATAAAGTCAGCTCCAAATCAAAACATCTTGTATATTTTGCTGGTGATTGTGCAGAAATAAGAATATTCAAAATTACTACAAAAAATAATTAAAAATAAATCGTTCCTAAGTTATCTTAGATAAAATATATAGACATAGATTTCCTTACATATTTGCTGTATTCTATTTTTTTTTTTTTTTTTATGTAAATTTTTTTTCATTTTTTTGACATTACATTATATTACACATGTAGAGCTTAAAAAAAAAAAATTAGAACGAGTCATGGAACAAAAAAGAATTGAATGAGAAAAAAAAAGAAATATAAATGGTAACAATAAGACAGATAAGCAGCACACGTGAAATAATATGTTCAATTTTACATTGGTCCTTGAGCCCTATCAGCAGTTCTAGGTTTGGCCTTTATGATATTATCAACTCTTAGTAACACTTCAGCAGCTTCAGTAGCAGAATTAACCACATGATATTTCAATTTATAACTTTCTACAACTCCCAATTGTCTCATGTCAGCAATTTTACCATTATTTAAATCCAAACCTGAGGTTGTTAATCCATTGTAAATAGCAGTACGTAATTTGGTTATCAATTCACTACTATCCAACCCAGCATTATCAGCCAAAATTATTGGTAATTCACGTAAAGATTTAGCAAAACTTTCAACAGCAAGAGATTTTTTACCATCAATATTAGAAGCAACTTGATCAACTGCTTTAGACATGATCATTTCTGCACAACCTCCTCCTAAAACTGTTTTAGTAGATTTAACGGTTTGTGATAAAACTGATAAAGCATCATGTAATGAACGTTCAGCTTCATCAAGAACTTGATCAGTAGCACCTCTAAGAACAACAGTACAAGCTTCACCAGCTTTAACTCCGTTGAATTTTGTGAAGATGTCTTCACCAATAATAATTTCTTCAATAGATTCACAATAACCCAATTTGACTTTTTCAGGGTTATCAAATGTAGATACAACTTCACCGCCAGTAACAAGAGCTAATCTTTCAATTCCATCAAAATCAGCATGTTCGATAGTGTTAATACCAGCATCTGTAAAAAGTTCTTCTGGATAATCATAAATCAATTGTCTATTAACAAAACAATTTATTTTTTCAAATTTTTTAATTTTATCAATTTTACTTTTCATTTTTTCTTTTTCAGATTTTTCTAATTCTGCCAATTTAGCAGTAGAGTTTACTTTGAATTTAGCACCAAAAATTTTAACTTTATCAGTATCCATTGATGTGTTAGCGATTAAAATGTTACAATTTTTAATTTTTTTAGGTTGATTGATACCGAATTTCTTACCTAAAATAAGACCTTCATCAAGATAAGAATCGGCAAGTTTACCACCCATGATTTTCAATATTTGAATATGTTCCAAATTAACATTGTTTTTCAATCTTAAGATAGCATTTACTGCCAATTCAGCAAATTGATCTTTATCTTGAGACAAGATTTTTGAAGATAAAGTAGTTTTAGCTATATTGATCAAATCACTACGGAATTTTTCTTTATCATTACCATTATCAATGGCAGTATTTTCCAAAGCTTCAATTGCCACTTTTGAAGCAATTCTATAACCTTCAATAATTGTTTGAGGGTGGATTTTTTGATTTATCAATTTTTCAGCTTCACGTAATAATTCAGATGCTAATACTGTGACCGATGTAGTACCGTCACCAATATTATCATCTTGAACTTTTGAAAGATTCACCAAAACTTTTGCCGCAGGATTGTCTAATGGGATAGATTTCAAAATTGTTGCCCCATCATTGGTGACTAAAGCAGTATTAGAAGTGGCACTTTGTAATAATTTGTCCATACCTTTTGGTCCTAATGTTGTTTTAACTAAATCACCTACAGCAATTGCTCCAACAAACGCAGAAAGACGAGCATTTTCCCCTCTTTCTTCGATAACTTGATCTCCAAAGATATTGACAGACTGTTACGTTAGTAATGATGTCTAAAAATAATACAAAGCAGGTATTCATATGGAGCAAATAAAATGCATGATTAATTCAGAATTGAGTTCTCAAAAATAGCTTACCATTTTTATTTTGTGACTACTTGTTATTTTTCTATGTTCAATAACTTTTAGTTGTAATATCTAATCTCAAAGGTCGTTCTTTCTCACATCCCACCACCAAATTTTTTTCGGTGGTTTTTTTTTTTTCAATTTTTTTTTTTTTTTTTTTTTTTTCGTAGGCGAAAATCAAAGGTTGCGAAGCACTTATGCATATTACTCAATGCACTTTAATTTTAAGAGATCATGTAGAAATTCTTCTAAAAAATAACAAAAGAAAGATCAACAATAGATTATTATTAGATAAAAAAAAAAAAAAAAAGCTGTCAACGCCTCTTTCAATCTTCAGCTAAAGCGGGACAAAAATAATGTGTTTGTAAGATTTGTACATATGCAAGTACTAAATCTTGATAGGGAAATTTGACACTTCACAGATACTGTTAATAAGTATAGAAATTTTAATGCATATGAGATATTAACTGTCATAGCACATACTTTTATGGTTCCCACTCAAGGATTTAACATGAAAATTTAAATATTTTGCAGCCGAGCCTGTTATGATGTAAGTTTTAGTCTAAAATAACTGTTGAGAATTGAGAATATAAATCAGTATAGCAAAGGTTGGATATAATTTAAGAAACTGGACCAATGAGGTAACAAAATTTAGGAGCTCAAGGTAGTAAATAATGAAGAGAAAAGTATTTAGTAATGTGTTATCAATAAAAAATATCAAACTTCGAAGATACCTATCTAAAGTTTCAGGACAACATATGCAACTTTCCAAAAACTAAATTATGAACAAAGAACTGAAGAATCAAATTAGGAAAACGTACAACATAAAAATTGATCTATAACAATAGAAGCAATCAAAAATGAAAGAGTTGTTTTTTTTGAAGAAAAAAGAAAACTATTCATCTGAGAAATAAAAATATTTAGTGATCAAACAATAGCAAAAAAAAAAAAAAAAATTCATCATTCAAATGATTTGTACATTTATGAACTAAACTATATGCTAAATAGAGGGTAAGATCTAACAATGGCATCAATTTTTGCCAAATAACAAAAATCAATGATAAAATTGATTTTAACGAATATTTTTTTTTACCATCATAAAAAATCGTACATTAAATGAAAAAATTAAACACTGAATAAAGGGAAAAAACCTAAAAAATATAAAAAAATTTATCAAAATAAATATGCTGGTATAACAGAACAAACTATTTTGTTTGTATAGCTAGTTTCCGTGATAGTTTAGTGGCTAGAATCCCCGCTTGTCGCGCGGGGGACCGGGGTTCAATTCCCCGTCGCGGAGTTTATTTTTGCTTATTAGCAAGTCCCCAACTGAATTGATAATATTTAAAATTTTCTATGAGTTATCTCAACTTCAGAAATTTTTCAACTTAATTTACAAGGAGCATAAAAAAATTATTATTATTTCATGTATTAAAAGTTATTCAGTTCTTGTAATCAAAAACATTTTCATTTCAATCAAATTATGGCAGCTCTTTTTTCATTTTTCTCTTTGGTTTTGAGCACCGTCAAGATGAGTTGAAAGGAAAAAAAAAAAAAAAAAAAAACAAGCTGAAGAAAGAAAACAAAAAAAAAAAAAAAAAAACTAAAAAAAAAAAAAAACAAATCTACATAACAAAATTACCTTGAATAACTGGAAATAGTGAAAATAAGCCGATTATTTGAATACTTGAATTGATACTAGAATATAAATCAATTTCTCATTTTTTTAATTTTTTTTTTAATTTTTTTCATTTCTATTCCCCACCTAAAATTTTTGACAGAAGAAAGTGAAAATCAAATAATCAATAATGGTTGAAATAAGTGCAGTAAAAGATAAATCTGGAAGAGATCATAGAACCGCTACTCATACTCATATTAAAGGTCTTGGATTAGATGAATATGGAACTGCTAAACAAATAGATGGGGGGTTCATTGGTCAAACAGAGGCTCGTGAAGCATGTGGTATCATAGTGGATTTAATTAAAGCGAAAAAAATGAGTGGGAAAGC
This sequence comes from Saccharomycopsis vini, assembly GCA_031124825.1. Taxonomy (NCBI): domain Eukaryota; kingdom Fungi; phylum Ascomycota; class Saccharomycetes; order Ascoideales; family Saccharomycopsidaceae; genus Saccharomycopsis; species Saccharomycopsis vini. The sequence goes on from JASTUB010000278.1 coordinate 16,296, forward strand.
AATTCTTTTAGCTGGTGGTCCAGGAACTGGTAAAACTGCTTTAGCATTGGCAGTTTCTCAAGAATTAGGACCAAAAGTTCCATTTTGTCCAATTGTTGGTAGTGAAATTTTTAGTACCGAAGTGAAAAAAACTGAAGGTTTAATGGAAAATTTCAGAAGAGCTATTGGATTAAGAATTAAAGAAACCAAAGAAGTTTATGAAGGTGAAGTCACTGACTTAACTCCAGAAGAAAGTGAAAACCCTCTTGGTGGATATGGTAAAACTATTAGCCATGTTGTTGTTGGTTTGAAAAGTGCCAAAGGTACAAAAACCCTTAGACTTGATCCTTCGATTTATGAAACTATCCAAAAGGAAAAAGTATCAATAGGTGATGTGATATATATTGAAGCTAATACAGGAGCGGTTAAAAGAGTTGGTAGATCCGATGCTTATGCTACGGAATTTGATTTAGAAGCTGAAGAATACGTTCCATTACCAAAAGGTGATGTCCATAAAAAAAAAGAAATTGTTCAAGATGTGACATTACATGATCTTGATGTTGCTAATGCTAGACCTCAAGGTGGTCAAGACGTTCTTTCAATAATGGGTCAATTATTAAAACCGAAGAAAACCGAAATCACCGATAAATTAAGACAAGAAGTTAACAAAGTTGTACAGAAATATATAGATCAAGGGGTTGCCGAATTAGTTCCTGGAGTTTTGTTTATTGATGAAGTTAATATGTTGGATATCGAATGTTTTACATATTTGAATAGAGCTTTAGAAAGCTCGATTGCTCCAATAGTTATCTTGGCTTCAAATAGAGGCATGACAACTATTAGAGGCACAGATGATATTGTTGCTCCTCATGGTATTCCAACAGATTTGACTGATAGATTACTTATAGTGAGAACTTTACCATATAGTGTCACTGAAATTCATAAAATTATTGACAAGAGAGCTACAATTGAAGGTTTACCATTATCAACAGAAGCTCTTGATAAACTTGCAACTCATGGTGCTAATATCTCTTTGCGTTATGCGTTACAATTATTATCACCAGCAGGTATTTTATCCAAAGCTAATGGTCATCAAGAAGTTACTGGCAGTGATATTGAAGAAGTAGAAACTTTGTTTATTGATGCTAAAAGAAGCACTCAAATCGTGGCAACAGGTAAAGGATACTTATAAAAAAAGTATTATTTTTTTTTTTAAAAGAAAAAAAAAAAAAAAAAAAAAAAAAAAAAAGCATCTCTTGAGAAACTGAATGATAATTTCTTTTTCTCTTTTTATTATTCTATTCATCAGTTACTTTTTAATTGTAAATTATAATTTCATTTCTTGTCTTTTGTAAGTACTACCATGTAGTTTTTGTTTTTTTTTATTTTTTTTTATTATAATTGTTGTTTACATTTTGCCATTTTCATGTGATCTCTACTAATACCAAACATATTCTTAAATATTTCAACAAAAGAATAAGTGGGCTATATTATTTTCAAATTTGGAACTAATGCTGTGTGTTGTTGTTATTCCGAGCAAGCTTTGCAGTAAATTTGAAAAAAGGAAAGCTTTTTGGTTATAGAAAAATGGATAAAAAAACTATGAGTTACTCATTTTAATAATTTTATATTATCAGTTGAGTTTATACTGGAACAAAAAAAAAAAAAAAAAAAAAAAAATGTGATGTTATTTTAGCACTGTTTTTGAAGTTTAACGGGGGGAAGAGATTATCCCACCTTATTTTCACTTATCTATGAAGATTGGAAATATTTTGTAGAAAAAAAAAAAAAAAAAAAAAAAAAAAAAAAGGTTTGATGCATTATTGATAGTAAATTTTTTTGTTCTTTGTTATCAATATGTAGGGGTATGTCTTGGATTTGTTTTATTACGACATCTTTGGTTGTTGAATTGTTGTTATTGTTATTATTTATTTTGTTTTTTCTTGATCGTGATATCAAAAAAAAGTACCAAGAATGTGTTTGTTTTTTGTTTTTTTTTAAAAAAAGAAAATACCAAGATTTTCAATTTTCAAAAAAAAAAAGGAAAAAATAAAATAAAACGATAAATTAAAGATCATAACTATTATTTTTTTATTTTTTTATATAGAATGAACTAAAATTAATAAAATAACTAAAAAAAAAAAAAAAAAAAAAATTAAAACATCCAAATGTATGATGATGTATGTATTGATGTACTATGTAAACTTGACAGGCGGCGCAATAAGGAATACTAAGGGTTCAAATATTGTCTAGACCGCTAAAATAAAAGATTCTTTGGTCGAGACGAATAAAATGTGCATTTCACTCATTAGAACGATAATATGAAATCATTGATTTTTAATTCCTACTTTCTCTTTTCCATAAAATAAAACCCTGGCATTTTCCAATTTTTTTTTTTTTTTTTTGCTTTTACATTTCATATATATGTATTGAGAAATTCCAATCATAATAGAATAAGTTTCTTCCTATACTCTGACTAGTTATTACCAACTTTGTATTCTAAGAAAGAAATAGATTTGTAACTTACATTTTGTTATTATTATTTTCCTTTTGTTCTTTAAAAAATCGAAATCCAATAAACAACTACATTCAATTTCACCACCAGAAATTAGTAAAAAATGATATTAACACAGAAATTACTTCCATGGTGCCTTTTAGTGCTTGTTAAAAGTAAGTATTTTGCCCCAATAACACGCCAATAGTGGCATCATCAGTTTTCAAATATTTCTTTTCACTAACTATCTATTTTTACTCTCAGGCGTCCAAGCTGTTGATACCACTACCACACCCGCCGCCGCTGCTGCTGCTGATGATGATGATACAACTACAACTCCCGTTGCTGCTGTTGCCGCCGCCGCTGCTGCTACCACTGATACTACCACCACACAGGATACTGCTGCTGTTACCACTGATACTACCGCCGCACAGGATGCTGCCATAACTACAACAACAACTCCTGCAGCTGCTACAACTGGTACTACCACAGCAACAACAACACCCGCAGTAGCAGCCGATGTTGTAGCCACTACTGATACTACAAAAACTCCTGCTACTGCCCAGGAGACAACAGACACAGATACAGACACAGATACGGACACAGATACGGACACTGATACAGGCACTGATACTTCTTCGGCTTCCCCAACTATTATTTGGATCACTACTACTTCTAATGGGATTGCTGCTACTGTTCAAGCTACTTTTACCCAATCATTTCAAACCACATACGCTGCCACTACAGGTGGTGTTAAAGTCGGGAGCATAGGTATGGGGACTATTCAAGGGACGTATGGTGTGGTAAAATCTCAAAACATCGTTACTCTTAAAAACGCTGGTTTTGCAGTAGAATATTCTTTACCAGCTGGTGTGATGGGTATTATTGCAGCTTTTATGTGGTGATGATTTTTCGTTTATAAGTACATTTGAGCCTTTTTTTTTTTTTTTTTTTTTTTTTTTTTCTTCATTTTTCATTTTATTTTTTTTTTGAAAATGAAAAAATTGTTTCAATTGTTTATTTGTAGCTTTTCTTTTCTTGTACTTGATATAAACTTTGGGTATTATTTGTTCAATATAAATTTTGCGTTAAAATCAATGGTGTCGATTATATTATGTATTATAAAAGATCATCTATGTTTTACTTTTTCATATTTCAAGTATTATTTAATTCCAAAATGTTATTAACCAAAATGGTATTAAATTTGTGTGTGTGGGTGGTATAACTTTCAGAAATAAAAAAAAAAAAAAAAAAAAAAAAGAGAAAGAATTACTAGCATGCATATTATAATTTTCGATGGCCCCGTTTACGTTGTCAAGAATTAGAATATGTTGACTTTCTTTTAAGTAGCTATATCTATTAGAACCACCACGGGTGTATAGCCAGGGGTATAATTAGTGTCAAATGTAAAAATATTAAATGAATTCAATTGACTTTTATTGATTAGGTACTAATTTAATAGTGCTACTTTTTTTTTTTGAGGTTCAATACCCTCCCATGAATTTGGATCCTCACTATACACACACACATATCTATATATATATATATATCCAGGGTCCTCCCCATTTCTTGTTCCTTGAAATTGAAAGAGGTTGAAGAATTTATTTATTATTTGAACTTAATAATTGTTTTGCTTCCAAAGAACTTTTAGTTTAATTTATAATTTCTTTTTTCTTTACTCAATAAGACTTTTTTTTACTTCTCAGCTAACCATTACAGGAAGCTGAGCTGAAACCAACACTTAACTCCTGTGGTAAACTAATATTTTAGCCCTGGTAAAGTACCCTCCCTCCTCCTTCCCCCCCCCGAATTTTTCCGAGGGAAAAACGTACGTTTTTTTTTATTTGGTTTCTTTTTTTTTTTGTTTTGTTAATAATAATTCGATTAGTCTTCTGTCATTTTTAATGATTAGAAAAATAATGTTAATAGAATATGATAGTCTAGTAGAAATAGGAAAGTTTTATAATATTATGTATAATAGTACAAAATTAAATAGAATTAATACAAACAAATTGTTTATATTACAGACATGCGAAAAAAATAAATTATAATAATAATATGCGCTGACATCTAAACAACACTTTACGGCTCAAATTAATTTGTCCTCAAAATGTCATGTTTTTTCTTTTTTTTTTTTTCTCGGTAGAACACACACACAAAAAAAAAAAAGAAATAATAGTGACTATTCTTGTTGTTCTTGATTCTAAAATAAAAGACATGTCATTTATATCAATTCTCATTCTTTTTTTTTTTTTTTTTTTTTTTTTTCTATTATTATTATTTATATTATTGTATTATAAATGAAATGTGTTTTATTGGACAGTAGATCATCACGGTATCCCATACCATGCATCAAAAAAAAAAAAGAAACTTTTGTTTTTAGTTATATTATAAATACATGATTGATTTTCTTATTTTTATTTACATTCTTTCATCTAATAATAATAATATTACATTAAATTCAATAGGAATAATAATAACAATAATAATAAATAAAAATGTCTGCTATTTCTGCTGCTGCTACTGCTCCTCAAATTTACGAAATCAAAGATCTTGATAACGCTCAAAAAGATTTGATCAAAGCATCAATTCCAATTCTTGAACTGTCAGGATTGGACCTTACTAAAACTTTTTATAATTACATGATGGAAACTTATCCAGAAGTCAAACCTTTTTTCAATCAAACAAATCAAAAAACTTTCAAACAACCAAAAATCTTGGCATTTGCATTATTGAATTATGCCAAAAATATTGATGATTTAGCCCCATTGACCGCTTTTGTTCAACAAATTGTCACTAAACATGTTGGCTTACAAATTAAAGCCGAACATTATCCAATTGTTGGAAACTCTCTTATTCACACCATGGGTGACCTTTTAGGACCAGAAATTGTTACTCCTCAATTTGTAAACGCTTGGGCCACCGCTTATGGAAATTTGGCTCAAATTCTTATCAATGCAGAATGGAGTCAATATCAAAAACAACAATGGCAAGGATTCAAACAATTCAAAGTGACAAAAATCCAAGATGAAGCAAAAGATATCAAATCAGTTTATTTCACCCCAGTGGATCCAGATTTCAAACTTGCTAAACCTTTACCTGGCCAATATTTAGGTTTCCGTTTCCAAATCCCAAGTTCTGATGATGATGAAATTATTGAAACTTCTAGAGAATATTCCATTTCCCAAACCCCATTGGTGAATGATTATAATAATGAATATAGAATCACGGTCAAAAAATTAGAAAATGGTCAAATCTCCACTTATATCCATCAACATTTGAAAGTCGGCGATGAAGTCAAAATCTCTCCTCCAACCGGTACATTCAATTATCATGATGATATTACTAATGAAAAAGACATTTTGATCTTTGCTGGAGGAATTGGTATCACTCCTATCATTCCTATTCTTGAAAAAGCTTTAAGTCTGGGCAGAACCGTTAGTTTATATTATTCCAACAAATCCAAAGATCAAAGACCATTTGGTGAATTTTTCCAACAACTTCAAAAAACCCACGAAAAATTGTTCACAATTAAAGAATTTTTCTCCAACAACAATAACGGTAGAATTACAGAAAAACATATCGATTCCATTGATTTCGCTTCTAAAAAATATGACGTTTATGTCCTTGGTCCAATCAATTATATGGACTTTATTAGCAAACAATTGAAAAAACATAACGTTAATGAATTCTATTCCGAATTTTTTGGTCCAACTAATGTTTAAAAAAAAAAAAAAAAATATAATAATAATAAATTATAAAAAATAGAATAAAATCTGTTGAATTTATAATTCTACAATTGTTACAATCTTTATTTATTTTATTTTATCTTTATCATTTATTCTATTCTCT
>JASTUB010000279.1:0-22541 GCA_031124825.1 Saccharomycopsis vini
TTTTTTTTTTTTTTTTTTTTTTTTTTTTTTTTTTTTTTTAATTTTTTTTTTTTTGTTTTTTTTTTTTTTTTTTTTTTTTTGTTTTTTTTTTTTTTTTTTTTTTTTTTTTTTTCCTGGCAAATTATTTTCGGTCATACTATCTTTCCCTTTTCAGTCTGAGCCTTACTTTGTATTTCATTTTCTAGAAACCTGAAGCATAATTTGTTTTTCATGATTCTGAAAAGAAATAATGTCTCTTCAAGACAGAGTGAACTCCAGTGCTAGTAATCGTCTTCAGAAGCAACTTAAAGATACGGTAATGACTGATATCACCGTCCCCAATTCAGGACCTTTGAATGAAAAACAAATACCTTTACTAGATTCTCCAGTGAATAGTAACGGAAATGATTCATTCAATCCAGTCAGTTTGTCGCAGGACAATGACGTTGAAAATGATGAATATGATGATAATCAACAACATTATTTAGAAGATCGTACAATGAAAAAAGATAAGGATTATATATCATTAAGAACACCCACTGGCTCAACCCCAACTGACACTAATAAAAAAAATAAAAGAGATACATTATCAAAAGGTAATAATACTATTTTTATTCATAAACTCTACCATATGTTGGAGGATAAATCAATACAACACCTTATATGGTGGTCCCCAACTCTTGATTCTTTTTTTCTCACCCCTGGTGAAGAATTTTCTAGCGCTTTACTTCAGTACTTTAAGCACCAAAATATTGCTAGTTTTGTTCGACAATTAAATATGTATGGGTTTCATAAGGTCAATGATAATATTAATGATAAGGATAAAAAAACTGGTTCTCTACCTGCTAGGTGGGAGTTTACCCATTCTTCGAAAAATTTTAGAAAAGGCGATTTTGATGGTTTGAAGAACATTAAACGTAGATCATCAAAAAACCCAACGTCAACTGTCAAAGATAAACAAAACAATATTGAGGATACTTTCAGGCCAATGAGTGACTCGAAAAAAATCATTGAAATTGATGAAACAATATACATGAATGATGATAATAAAAGCAGCACTCCAGGAAATATGAGCAGTAACGATTTGAAAAATAATGGTCGCAATCGTGAGCCTTACCATCTCAATTCAAATTTGCTGCAAAAAAGCGATGAAATACCTATTCTACATTCAAGAGTTACTGAGTTGAATCTAAACTTATCTTCAATGAAACAAGAGCATTCAAGATTACAATATCAATATGAAACTGCAATGGAAGACTTGAGAAGAACAAATTTGGATATGGTACGTTTACTAGACATAGTTCAAAAAATTTCTCTGCAAAACAAAGACCAACAAGATGTGAAGTCAAACTTGCCTGATTATAATACTTCTCACGGCTTCAATCTAGAAAATGAATTGGCTTCATTCAGAACTTCAATAATACAAAGAATACCAATCAAAGATACTCTCTTTGAAAATCACCAACATCAACAATTTTTGCATCAGCAGCAACAACAATACCCAGGTTTACAGAGGCCAAGGTATAGTATACATGATATCCCTTATGCAGCTAGCAAGACAAGTAGACCTCAAGAAAGTGATGCATATGGTAGAGGCGGTTTACCTATACAAAAAGAACCACTAAGTGGAGCTAATAAATCAAATCCATCATTAATGAAAAATGAATATTCTTTCGTTACTGATCAACAAAGTGGTCAGAACCAGCCTTTCAAATATGTTCCTCATCATTCACAAAACCAATCAATAACGCCTCATTATGGGCCGCAAAGTAACGCACCTGTTCCTTCTCCTCTTCATGGTTATATTCCTGGTACTAATCAGAATGGCGCTGTAACAACGGCTCCTCCTCCATCAAAATTTCCTGGTAAAAGTAATGTCTTCTTGCATGATGTTCAATTCTCAGATTCATCAAACAGAAAGCGCACCATGAGTATACTTTGTGACCCATTAGCGCCAGAACCTCGTCTTTCTGTGACATCTAGTGTAAACTCACCATCGACTGAGCTGAGGATGGGTATATTTTCTCCAGATTCACAATTTCATGGTCACCAAAATAGTGGTTATTTTTCAAGTATATCAAGCTCTAGAACTTCAGAAGGCGCTATTCCTTTTAATTATCCAGCAAATGTAATGCATTTGAATGGTCACCAACATTACTATGACCAAAATAGTCCTGAAAGAGTACATCCGCCAACCAGCAGTGGCAGTATTTGTATTGGCAGCACTAGTGAAGCAGGGCTTTTCAATATTGGCGAAGACCCACGTGAAAAATTGAAAAGACATTCTTCAAATGATGTCTTATTTGATAGATCGAGGTTGAGTGGTGAAAGCGCTAAATCTTCCACGACATTGACTTGTATCAACGCTCCAAGATCAGTTCCTGATATTTATAATAATTTACCTGGCGGAATTCGGCCTTACAATGGCAGACCAAATGCCTCGATTACGGAAAACTCTGAGCGCTCTTTATCAACTACATCAGCAATTTCTCAAACGGATAGCTCACCAAAAATATCGGGACCTTTTGCAACATATAGCTCTCGACCACTCGCTTCCATTGGGGCTCCTTCCAATAGTAAAATAACCCCTTCAAGTCAAAAAGTATTTAACCATGCGCGAGCATCGTCATCTGACGTTTACTCTTTGTTAAATCATGATAAAGATGAAAGCTCGAAACAAGATGAAACAAAGTCGAATTATAATTCAATTTTAAATTCGGGAATTGACAACAATAAATTTGAAGACAATAGAGAACACAAAAGAATCAAATTTGACAACAAGTCTCCCAATGAAATGAGCTCATAAATAGTTTTAAAAGTTTTGGTATATTCATTCATTTTCTCTCTTATTCTCATGTTTTCATGTTCTTTCATTTTTTGATTCTTCTCTGCAATTTGCTGCGACTTTTAGATTTAATGCGTTTTCTAATTATTTTTATTTTTTTATTTTTTTTTTTTCCTTCTCACAATCAATCCTCTTGGTGTCTTATTAAAAGGTTCAGGTCATAATTTTTTGGTCAATTATTTTCTTTCAGAAACAAAATCGTTCATTTCGTCAATATTTGAATCACATTATTGAGCATAGTCTGAGGTTTTGGTCACATCCACTTGTACTACTCCTCATATTTTTTATTTTTTTTAATTATTATTGTTATGAGTTCTATTCACTTCTTTTTCTTCAATTTTTATTTGATATAGTAGTATTTTTAAAGGCTTGTTTTATGTGTGGGTGTGTTCTCATATTTATTTATTTCAATTTTTGGTTCATCATAATTACTTGGTGTTTGTGGAGTATGACTGGTCTTTCACCTTCAAATCAATAAGAGATTGAAATACGAATACAAACTAAAATGGACCAGAAGATAAAGAAAAGTTCAGCTATTTTTTATTTTGATTTTTTGATTTTTTGATTTATTTTGTTTTCTTTTGTTTTGATTTGTTTTGATTTGTTTTTTCATTTATATTTATAATTATTGATAAACTGTTGTTTTCGCTATTCTGCTTTTTTTATTTCTGTTTCTTCCAATATCAACTCACTTTTGTTCTTTTATAGTTCAAATGTCATTTCTTTTTCTCACTGTTCTGAGCAACTACTTTCTTTTTCATTTCATGGTTTACTCATTGGATATTTTTAATACAGCATTTCATATATATCTTTGTTAAATTCCAAGCTTTGTTTTCATAAATAACAAGAGTCAGTTTTCATCAAGTGTATCCACAATATAAAATGCATGAATAATTTACATTTATACTTTTATATGAGATTCTTCTTTTGATTTTTCATAGTCTATAAGTCCATTCAATATAGCTGCCCTCTAATTCATGTTGAATTGTTTGGCTGCAGACGTCAGTCGTGTGGAGAAAAAAAAAAAAAAAAAAGGCGCAAGATCAAATTTTTGGTTTTGCGAATTGTGCCCATTTATTCTCATAACTGATTCAATGTTCAACAAGGAGGAAAAGTGCAAAACCAATTGGATAATAATCATAAATACGTAAAAGAGAATAAGTGATATATTAAAGTTTAATCAGTTATATAATTATTAATTTCGCTTTGTTTTGTATTCAAAATTTGCTTTTCTATTTGGGATCAATTTAAAATCACATTCTTCGATGGCAAATAAAGAAGAGACCAATAATAAGGATGATTCCCAACAATCAAATTCTCGTACTCCAAAGATAACTACGAATGATGGGCCAATTCAATGCAATACTCTATCATGGACTAACTTTTTTTATAATTCGGTGATGGTTTTCACTTATTTAATCACCCATATTTTCTTCCGTGAAGTTGAAATTACAGGTTTACAGCATGTTCCTGGTAAAGGTCCAGTGATTTTAGTTTGTGCTCCTCATAGTAATCAGTTCATAGATGCTGCAGTGGTATTTACCCCAATTAAACAATGGCTCGGAAGAAATATTAGTGGAATCATTGCCGAAAGTTCTTACAAGAAAAAAAAATTTGTTGGGTTCTTAGCAAAATTGCTCGATTCGATTCCAGTTCCAAGAGCTCAAGACAATTTAACTCTTGTTAAAAATGGGAAAATTTTTATTAAGGAATCAGATATTGATAATAAATCTGTGTCAGTTATTCGTGGACAAAACACAAAATTCACCGAATTCGAAGTTTCAGGCTTGGTCGGGTTGCCAAATAAATTGGGTAATTTTAAAATTAAAGAAATTATAAACGATCAAGAATTAACATTGGCAAAACCGATCACCGATGAAAAAGCTATAAACTTCTTATTAAACATGGAAGGCCGCGACTTTAAGTATTGTGGCAAAATTGATACTCATACAACTTTTCAAAATGTTTTCAATCATTTATACCGTCAAGGAATGATTGCTATTTGGCCTGAAGGTGGTTCGCATGATAGAACAGAATTATTACCTTTGAAACCAGGGGTTGCTATCATGGCATTGGGAGCAATTGCTGCGATGACTAGAAATGGTGATCCAGATGCTACCTTGACAGTGGTTCCGACTGGGTTATATTACTTTCATCCGAATAAATTCAGATCAAGAGCGGTAGTGGAATTTGGCGAACCAATAATCATCAATAAGGCACATGGTGACCATTATATTGAAGACCCAAGAGGTGCAGTTAATGAACTTTTAGAAACCATCAAGCAAGCCTTGCTGGCAGTTACAATCACAGCTCCTGACAGAGAAACTTTAAGAACAATCCAAGCTATTAGAAGATTATATAAAACTGGAAACTCCAAACCAATGAATTTAGCAACAGTTAATGAGGTCAACAGAAGGTTATTAATCGGTTGGAATCATTATCACGACCACGAAAAAATTCAAAACTTGTTCAGATCTGCAGATGACTATAATAGCTTGATATTACAATTAGGTTTGAAAGATCACCAAATCAAGGAAAATAACATCAATAGTAATAGAGTCACTGCCATTAAAGTTTTATTTAGACGTCTTTTGAAATTGATTATATTTGGTACTTTAAGTTTGCCTGGTGTAATTTTATTTGCTCCCGTTTTTGCTTTGGTGAAATACTACTCTAAAAAGAAACAAGAAGAAGCTCTTAAGGGTTCGACCGTCAAAGTTAAAGCCATCGATGTTGTTGCATCATGGAAAGTGATCATTGCTACCATTGCTGCCCCGGTTTTCTATATCATCTATTCTATAATTGGTACGGAACTTATTAGAAAGTATGACTTATTTTTTGGTTTTAGAAATCCTTTGATTTTATTTGTTTTGTGTTATTTAGGGTTGGTGTTTACAACATACAGTTCTTACAGAATCGGTGAAGCCGGCGTTGATATAATTAAATCTTTACCACCTTTGTTTATTCAATTGATAAGCCAAAGTTCTATGGTAAAACTTCATCAATACCGTGATAGATTATCTAATGAAGTTACAGATGTTTGCAATGAATTGGGACCAAGTTTATTTGAAGATTTTGATAAGTTCTATGCCAAAGGTAAACTGGACTCTTTAAAACCTCAGAGATCAAGCTCTCCTATGTTGAGAAATATCCCTTCATTTGCAAGTTTATCAAATATTCAGTTCTTTTCTTCAGATGATACACATGACAGCCACAGTATGTCTGTAAATTCTGTATACACCGATGAAGAAGATATTATTGGTAGTGATTCTCAAAGCTTGGGCAGTTCATTTGAAAATATAGAACATAGCACTGTTTTGAAAGCATCAGGTATTGAAGCAAACTCTTCTTCTGTTTTAAAAAGAGCGTGAATCAAACTAAAAAAAAAATTTTCTTCATTTTTATTTTCTTCTATTTTTATGCTTGCTCAATAAGTCTTTAATTACTTGTTTTTCAAAACGCTACTTTAACACATCATCCCATCTTCTATTTTTTAAAAAAAAAATTTCTTTTCATTTTTTCTTTATTCTGCTTTCTTGTTATTATTTTTCCTATTTTACATTTTTTATTGAAGTATATTTTTTATAAAACATGATAATACCACTATTGTATTTTCAATCTATTATTCTTTGGTATCCTTTAATAAATCATCATTTTATTGATTACACGAAAGGATCATAATTATTAATAGAGCTTTTCAATTAAATAAACCTTGTTTAATACTACTTTTTCTTTTTCAAGATAGCTAAGTGTTGGTTCCTGCTTTTTAATATACAGCGCTAGTTTTGACCCACATATTTGGAACCTGACACACTTGCGCCTAAAAAGGCAGAAAAATAAACAAAAAAAAAAGCTGAAAAAAATAACAAATCAAAAGGTGTTTTGAACTGCTACACATCATTTTGCAATTTACAACAATCAGAAAACTTATTTTAGGTAAATCATTATTACCTTTCATTTTTGTTCTTATCTCCTCAACCTGTAACCACCTCATATGATATAGCAATTCAATGCAAATAACTCATTGTTATTATCCCAAAGACCTTTTGAAAAGGCATCTTTTCAACACATCATGTTTAATAATTGGGTTACAGTTGGATGAAAACGCTCTTGATTATATTGTTGTAACTTTGATCCCTTTCAGCGCTAGTAAATTTGAAAAACTTTTTGAAACAGAGATATTACAAGTTAATGGAAACAAAATCAGCTTTTCTTGGATCAATTATCAAGAGGAGAATGGGATAGTCATTGGTCCTCATAATACCAAGGATAAGAGCAACAACAACTATAACGATAACAAAACCACTAATAATACTAATAATAATACTAATAATAATAGACCACGGGTGCGGAAAAAAAAGTATAGCAAAAAGAGAAAATTCAAAGATAATCAAAAATTAAAGTATTCTGAAAATGAGACTGAAGCTGGAAGGCTCAATAAAAAAAGTCACTTCGTGGATAACAGGCAAGATAAATATTTTTTATTGGGGTTTTTAAATCATCAAACAGATATTTATGATGACCTACCTTTAAACTTTGTTTATAATAACCTCACAAAGTATCCAATCTCTACAAATATTCAGGTAAATATGAAGGTAATATTATTTGACGTTCCAGATCCTCGAGTGATGCAATTTTATTCAATAGAGCCAATTGAATTGGGTATAGTTGAAGGAGATGAAAATAATACTGTTTATGATTATGAGCAAGATGAGAAGATCAAATTCAGTTATAAAATGAAATACCATGGAAAACCTGGTTATTTGAACGCCCAGGAAAGAGGTTTTGAAAAAATTATTGAGGCACTCAACAATTGCTATTATTGTAGAGTACAATTTTATAAACAAGCTGAAAATATTAATGCCAAGACATCGAATTCAATAGGGGTAAGAGTAATCAAACCTTGGGAACAAGATTTCAGTATCACAAGGAACTTACAGAATCTTAGAGTTTTCTTGGTGAATCATTTATATATTGTTCCAACCTACGGTGTTCAGGGGACTGGTAGAAAAAGAAGACTGAGAAAAAATTCTAGAGCAACTTTATTATTGAAAACCTTGGAAAATTATGAAAAAAAAAGTTCCTACACTTTGGGAGAAACCCTTAAGTTGATAATGATATATTTGATAATTTATCTTCGAATAATTTTTCAAGGCTTTTTCTTTGTATTAAATTTTAAGTTCCTGAATTGTGGTGCACTAGTGGATTTCAGTTCAACGGCTCAACAAATAGACTTGAGGTTACAACAGATTTGTTCTATACCTACTCAATTTATCAAAATTAAGCAAACAAATAATTTTACTGATTTTATACGGCTTTATAACACGATTTGGTTAATATTGAATGATTTGATACTCGGATTATCTATAGGACAATATGTATATGATCGATCGGAAGTTATTCAAGATTATTTAAAGAAAGTTGTTTTAAAACAATGGTTATACAAAGAATTTTACAAATTGACGCTTTGGTTGATGAACTTTCCTGCAGGGTTTAAGTTGAACTCTAAACTTGCACTGTTTTTGGGTGAATTGTTCTTATGGATCATAGAATTTTTTTTCACTAAAATTGTGTTGACTAAATTTTTCCTCATCAATGTACTCAGTTTTTATATCTTTTTGGTAAGCTATGGTGGCGTCATACTTGGCGGCACTTTTATTTTGGCTGTTACTTGTGATTTTTTGAATTTTGTTACTTTGCATATCCATAGTTTTTATTTCGCCTCAGCAAAAATTTTCAATTGGCTATTGTCTATAATAAGCAGCCTTTTTAATTTGTTTTATGGGAAAAAGACAAATGTTTTAAAAAAAAGAATAGACTCGGCAGACTACACTTTAGATCAAATGTTATTGGGAACATTACTATTCACTGTTACTTTATTTATTATTCCTACTGTTTTGGCGTTTTACCTGTGTTTTGCTGTTGCTAGGTTGTGTACATTAGTTTTAAAAATATGGTTAGAAGTTATTTTATCTTGTTTGAACCATTTTCCTATATTTGCGGTGCTTTTAAGACTCAAAGATAGCTTTAGAGTACCCGGGGGTATTAATTTTGATTTACTAAACTTTATAAATGAAGAGGATATCCATTATGCTACAGAAGAGCCAAATGATGATTTATATGAATCCAGCTCAGATGATGAGGATAATAGTGAAGCAGATGATGGCTTGAATGACGGAGAAGATACATCGGAAGAATCAGAACTAGACTTAGACTCAGAATTAGAATCAGATATTGAAGCTGAGCGTGTAAAAAACACTAATGCACCTTACAGTCTGTTGAATGACAATGGAAATATGATTTATTTGGAATTAAAAAATGAACCTCTATCCTTCACAAAAATTTTTAGCCCATATATATTATTATGGAAAAAGCTCAAATCTTGTTATTTAAGTTCTTCAACCATGAAAAGTATATTGACTGGTATTCCCATAATCGTCTCGAGGAAAAAATTTTATACACTACTACGGATTGCATTACCTGCCAAACCGATTGAAACGGGGACTTTGTTTGAAGAATTAAAAAAAAATTATATTTACTAAGAGCAACGCTCTTCTATATTAACCATAAATCAAATGAACGTTAATAATTACTATTTCATTCACTTTAGTTATATATGTACATGAATAGAACATTAGCAAGTACAGTGAAACCCACAAAGGAATCATGCCATTCTCATTTTTTTTTCCCAATTTTTATTTTATTTTATTGCATTTCATTTGCTTATTCAAGACAAAATATTGAATTAAGCTCATTTCTTTTTCTTATCTTTTGAGTCGCCAGCCTTCTTTTTAGCTGGAGCACCTTTACCTCTTCTCTTACGACTATATTATTGTAGAGTTAGTAAGTAGAAAAAAAAAAAAAAAAAAAAAAACATCAACACTCTATAAAAGTTGAATGAGATCATATGAGAAACATACGCAGCAACCATAGAGACACGGTATTCTTCTTCTTCATTAACGAATCTAACTTGAGGGAAAAGCTTTTTGAATTCTTTGAATTGTATTATATCGGATCTGTTATAATAACCAGCGATAACTGGACCAACCAATCTTTTTCTTAGCACTTTGGCACCGGTCTTTTTATTTTCTGGGTTGAAATTTGACCCGAAAATTTGGGATCTAATTTTATCAAGAGCTTGGAATCTTGTCTTTAGAAGTTGTCTGGTTGACATGATACTAATAATTACGTGAATGTTATTGGAATTATATTTGGATTTTAAATCATTCATTCGTTCTTTAAGATAGCGTTTTTTTTTTTTTTTTTTGTTTTTTTTTTTCAAATTTGACTTAAGTGAAACCACCGAAAAAAAAATAGGTGATGGATGTGCTTTTAGCATTTCTCATACGGGTAAGTGTTTTAACGCTATTTTTCTTGAAAACTTGACATGCATACATTATATTGTGGAGTCTAACATAATCGCATAATATAAATATTTAGATATGTTATTTCTATTATAATAAAGAGCTGTAAAAAGAAACTTGAATGAAATTCCATTAAGGTATGATTTTCAATCTTCTTTATTTTTTTATTTTTTTTTGTTGTCGAATTGACATTACGCTCAACCCTTTTGGCTTTTGTTTTTTATTGTTCTCCAAATCATTACACTGGGAGGTTGAGCTAATCCTTGACGATGCAAAGAAAAAAAAAAAAAAAAAAAAATTAATTCTGCATTCAATCATTAAAAAACTATTCATTTCAGATGATTATACATATTTGTAGTATAAAATAAGTTGGCTACGAATCAAGATTGACGGATAAATAGCATCATGTGATAATCGTATTATTCCGCGGAGAAAAAAAAAAAAAAAAAAAAAAAAATTTTTGTACTTTAGTAGTCATGAAATAGATTGGCAGATTCAATGCCACAATCTCTTTAAAACATATACAGTATTATAAATTGTTATGCATTCTATAGTAACATTATAGCGATTTGAATTAGTTTTTGAAGAGAAGCATATTTTTCAATCATTCTTTAACCCCCCTCTTCCCCCTAAAGCCAAAACAACCAACCAATCGTCAATCAAAAATAATTTAATGGCTATCTGAGAAAACTCAGTAAAACAGAAAATCACAACATATGTCTTACACACTTAGAATATTCGGAAATGAATAATAGTAGTCACTCAAAGAAAATTACAGCGTCAAATTTGCCACCTATCACCGGAGATATTGATGAAAGTGAAGCATTTTTGATCCTACCGCCGGCATTACAACCATGGAAGACTACAATTCTATCATATTCTGCATCAATCGGCTCAACTGTGGTTGGGTTTCCTTTAGATAGTATCAAAACAAGAATGCAAACCCATCATTTCCAAGGTCCCATGGACTGTTTTCAAAAAACTATTAAAAGCGAAGGAGTGATGGGATTATTTCGAGGAATTTCCGCCCCATTGGTATCCATTGCCTGCTCCAAATCTCTCGCCGTCAGTTTATATACTTTTTTCAAACCTCAGGTTGAAGCTTTGCAAGATTCAATATTACCTTCAAATGCTCAAAAAAATAGTCATCCTATCTTATGGAATATTCCTACATCTTATATGAGCGGTTCAATTACCGGGGTGCTAGTTGCGCTTTGGGCATCGCCATTTGAATTTACAAAGCTTTATTCCCAAATAGTTATGATTGAGAATAAAAAGGCAGTTATGAATGTCTCTTCGGCAGCAGCTATTTACGAGAAAAATAGTCAAGTTTCTACATCAATTGTGGAAGTGGCTAAACAGATCATCAAGTCCGAAGGAATCTTCGGGTTGTATTCGGGGCTCCGACTTCATATGTTTCGTGAATTGATCGGAAGCGGTTTATATTTCGGGGTTTATGAAACTGCAAAATTGGCAGTCAATAATTTGGTTGCTCATCCAAATGGGAAAATAGAAGGAACTAATATCTCAATTGGTCCAATTGCTATAGCTATAGCTGGTGCTTTAAGCGGAATTATCACTTGGTCAACAATCTTTCCAATAGATACCCTTAAGTCATTAGTCCAAAAAGATATTGTTTCTAATATCATTCGCAAACAGAACGGTTTGGAGCCAATTCACATTGAAAGAAAACTACAAGTACCGACAAGAAAAATGTACCGTGGTCTTAGTGTGACGATTTGTAGGTCTGTTGTGAATAGTATGGTTTTTTTCGGTGCATTTGAATATTTGATGAAACATATCGCCTGAAAGGATTTGAATGACTTTTCTTGTTTGTTTGTTTTTTTCTTGTTTTTTTTTGCTCTTTATTCAATTTTTTTATCTTAGACTTGACATTTCATTATTCTTTTAAACTTCTCTTTCCTATTACACTGTTCTCGCTCTCAGTCCATTCTATTTCTCTGTATTATTATTAATTTTCGTGTGAGCAATAATATCTTTATTTTAAAAGCCAATTCATACAATTCTTGTTGATAAGTTTTGAGACTCTTTGATTAGCCCCATTTTTTTTTTTTTTGTTTTTTTTGTTTGTTTTTTTTTTATTTTTTGACTTTATAAATAGAGCGGTTCTTGTTAATAATTTAAATCAATAGTGGGTTTTTTGCTGAAATAAGCCTTCGTGTATTATCTAGATTTTTTCTCTCGTATAAAGTATCTTTAATGCTCTAATAAACCATTTAATGTTAACACAAAAGCTTAGGTCAACAAATTAAGTACGCAGCTCAAAGCAGAGCCCAAACAAAGACACACGAAAAAAAAAAAAAAAAAAAAAACAGTTTCAAAAAATCGACACATCAGCAAAAAAATCACAGAGAAAAAATAAAAAGAAAAAATTCAATTCCTTTACATTTTCTCCTTTTTCTTTTGTTTTTTATTACACATTCATTAAAATATACATATATATATAAACCAACAAAATGGCAAATGACGAATTAATCCCAGAAGATACCCCAGGCTACTCTGTTGGTCAAAAAAAAACCATTGAAGAATATAACAAATTGGATGCACATGATGAATCTTTGAGAAAATGGAAAGAATCTCTTGGATTAAACACCGGTGCCTTATTACCAGTTGACCCAAATGATAAACGTTTAGTGGTTATTTTAGAAATGGCATTATTAGTTGATGGTAAACAACAAGTGAGTGTTGAGTTTGATGGCCCAGATCCTCAAAAAACTATTCAAGGTTTACCAAAAAATTTCTTCAAAGTTCCTGAAAAATCCATATATACATTGAAAATCAAATTCAAAGTTCAACATGAAATTGTTACTAGTATAAAATATTTGCAAGTTGTCAAAAAAGCTGGTATTAGTCTTGACAAATGTGAATATAATATGGGTAGTTATGCTCCAAATACTGAAGATAAACCATTTTACGAATACACATCTCCAGAAATGGAAGCACCATCTGGATTTATTGCTAGAAGTACTTACAGTGCCAGCTCCAAAATTGTTGATTATGACAAAAACGATTATTTGTCATTAAAATGGGACTTTTCAATTGTCAAACCATAAACAGTTTCAATAAAATGAAATAAAAAAAAAAAAAAAAAAAGAAAGAAAAAAGAAAAAAAAAAAAAAGTTCACTTGAAAATTCTGTTTTATATCTATATTAATAATTATCTATTTATTTATTTTTTTTTATTTTTGCCAAGAGTTAATTTATTGTTCTATTAAGTTATAATTACTTTTATTATTTTTGCTGTTTTTTGATTATCATTTTATTTCACTACTATTGTTGTTTCTTCCACTTTTTGTGTAAACGTAGTAGATACGTATTGATCGTATACTCAAATTAGAGAGATTCAGGTTTGACAAAGGGGGAATAAATGGATACTAATATAAATTTACAATAATAAAAAACCAGGAGTTTTTTTTTTTTTTTTTTTTTTTTTTTTTTAACTGAACTCATTTAATTCTTTGTCGGGAATGATTCCAAATATACTTATTTATCATGTTTAATCGTGTCGCTAATATTCACACTTTTGAAATCTAAGAAATAAACGTTTAAAATTGATATAAGAGGAATGGCGCTTACAAAATTGAGGAAGACAAGGAAGACACTTGAATTTTTTTTTATTTTTATAGGCGTTTCCTCTAAGAACGAAAATTGAACTTTCACTCTATATGACATTAATGATAGCGTTAAATATATATATAATCTTGTCAGGTTGATTTTGCTTCGAGTATACTTTGAATTTCCTCTTTCTTTTGTCAAGTTTTAGCAAGCCTACACCTAAATTGTAAATAGTCAGCATGAATTAAAAAAAAACCCAAACTCTCTTCGAAAACAATAAAAATTATTGTATTGAAAAAATAAGCTGGAAAACTCAAAAAGACGAAATTTTACGTTCATTTACAATTAAATCTTTTCAAAGAAAAAAATAACTAAAATTAAAACTATACAAACATGACTAAATCTAAAGCCAGATGAGCCAGTACTATGCATGGAGAAAAAAAATGCTAAATTTTGTATCGTATCAATAAAATACATCCTAATATGTTGTTAGTTTTTTATCTTGATTATTTTATATCTTATTTCAAAGTAACGAATAAATAACAAGGATGATTATAATAATAATTTTGATCAGTAGGAAGGCAACATATTTCCTCTTCTTTGAACGATGTCTCAGAGATTGTTCACGCATAGTTTATTCATCATTAAATTATTTTAATCATTAAATGCTTGGAAAAACATAATTGACTAGCACATACCATAACGATGTCTTCAAAGTCTTTCTGCGTTTTTTTTTTTTTTGTTTTTTTGTGTTTTTTTTATTAGTAGTACTGAAGAAGTAGAACTTCTATTGCTTTTTTATTGATTGAAGTTATAATTAAATCGAAATGAATAATGAAGGAAAAACTGTAGTATTTATACGAAAAAAAAAAAAAAAAAAAAAAAAAAAAAGTGGACGAAGTGTAGTGGGCGAAGAAAAAAAAAATTTTTCGTAACCAAAATTCGACCACCAACTTATAACCATGTTGTACCATCCCAAAACATAGCCGTGCATACAGAAAATCAAGTATGGAAATCAGTTCTTACTCATAAGAAAATAAAAGTCAATGGCACAATTGATATAATAAATATAACAACAAGAACAAGAATCTCATTAGGTGATAAGAAATTAAAATTAATAGAAGGTAAAAGAAATAAAAAATTAATGGGAAAATTAAAGACTAAGGCCATTTAAAGAAACAACAATCTTACATTTATGATTATACAACCCCTATACACTAATAACGGTGAAAACCAAACAAGGATTTCAATTTGTATAGAAATAAACCAATAGACTCTGATATGTTAGTAAGCATACTAAAAACGACCCCATTAAGTGTTATTTGATAAAAACAGGACACAATGAAAAAATAGAGATTTAGGTATTCGCAAAATTTTTTTTTTACCATCACAAAAAGTCGTGCATTAAATGAAAAAATTATACACTAAATAAGAGGAAAAAACCTAACAAAGGACATCAGCTTTATCTCGTAAAGAAATAAAACTAATGGTATTACCATTATAATAAATATAATTATAAAAACAAAACCCCTAATGTATAATAAGACGATAGGAAATTAAAATAAAATTGAGATAAGTTTAACAATAGTTAATAATAAATGAAATAAAAGTAAGTGCAGAATTAAGAATTGAGGACCAGACAAAAGAAAAAAGAAGAAAACAGATGAGTTACATAAAACAACGAACAGCTATGTTAAAAAATATTTTATGATCAGATAGACCAAAAAATACTTTTAATAAGTTGTTCATTGTCCTTATAGGATCGCAGAGAATAAGGTTCCAATTGGTTCCTCCTTCGATCTACTGCCATAAAGATATAAATAAATTGGTTCCATTTTATCAAATCGTGTAAAATAAAAGAAGATTGCTTAGTAAAGCATTTGAAATGGATTGATGATATACCACAGACACTTTTGAAAAATGCTAAAATCAGTTAATGGTGAGTGCTCATTCTACAGTTTTGACAAATAAGTGGGCTTGTGGTCAAGTGGTTAAGACGTTAGATTTACACTATTTGGATTTATTCACTTAATTCTCTTAATAAGTGCTCTAAAGGTCGGGAGTTCAAACCTCCCCAGGCTCATTATTTTTGTTTTTCCAACCTTAGAAATAGGTTATCTATAGTTGTGTAATCATATTCAATATCAGTAAATTAGTACTTTTCGTAGTGATAGGCTATGTAGATAATCAGATTTTGATCTCTCTGTTTCGTTTTTTTTAAAAAAAAAAACATAGTTTGAAATTTTTGAAATAAACTGTTCAATATGATCTTTAAACAACTTCTCTCAGACTAATGGAAAGGATTTAATATTAAATGCGTTTAAATGTTTTTTCATAAAGGGACCATAGATAAATAGTAGTCTACTAAGTCAATACATTATTTGTAAATCGAGGTTTGAAATTACTATCATAATTTTTACTTCAAGTAAAGTTATCTTAGTAAACTATAAAATGAATATGTGGCGAGGAAAACAAAAAAAAACACACAAAAGAACTTCACATAAAAGAGGAATTAGGCAACAGTAATTTATTTTTTTACCTAATTTTTTAGGCACATGTTCACGGTTGTTTGTTCAAACATATTATTTAATCTGAATTTCTATTTTCAATCTTGTTTTGTACATATTAGAAAATAATTTTAGTGAAGTTTTACAATAAAAAAAAAAGAATTAATATTGTACGTTAACTTTTAATCTTATCAATCCTTACACATTTCTAATTTGGGGCCTATCTACGAATTTTGTACTGAATTAATGCATTACAACCAATATCTCATCAGTTCATGAAAAATGAGACTTTGAGGATTAGATTCTACCATGGTATCCTCATCAGCCGAAATAATTTAGGATATTTATAACAAAAAAAAAAAAGAAGTTATTGAGAGATATTGATTAGCTTAAAATGAATCAATGTTTATTATTTTATTTATTTTCAATATATAGTTATTTATTTATTTAATCTAAGTTTTTAATCAAAACCATGTGTATAACTTCTGGTGTTAACTACAGTAGAATGTTATCATGTGACTTTTTTTTATTTTTTTTTTTTATTTTTTTTTATTTTTTTTTCTATTTTTTCACTGGCTTCAGTTTTGTTGACAGTTCAAAAGAGTTGCATTACACCACACGGTTCACAATAATAATATAATATTTACACAGAGTTAAATTAATAATTAGTTTTTTTTTTTTTTTTTTTGTTATTTATTTTTTTCTACAACATAAAAAGTTGGCAAATGATATAGATAGACCAAACACTATACAATAAAATATAAAACAGACGATAGCAAAAAATGATAGATACTTCTGAAGTCATTGAACTTAAAAACAAAGCAGTGGAGCAAGCAAATATTTATTTCAACAAATTCACAAAATGGTATGATCAACAGCCTTTTTACAAAAAATTACTTACAGGATTGATAGGTGCGTTTTTTATAGCAATACCAATAACAATGATAATAAATTACAATAAAATTCTTCAGCTAAGTGTGGATATATCAAAAAGAATAAGAAATTCAAATTATGGCGGGTTTATAATCTGGTGTTTGGTAATATTAGTTTCATTTCCTCCATTTTTCGGTCTTTCTGCACTTTGCAGTTTGGTTGGTATGGTTTACGGGATGAGCTTCGAAGGATGGTTTTTGATTGCATCTTCAACTGCTGTTGGCTCAACCTTATCCTTTTTATTATTCAAATATCTTTTATTCAATCAGTCTCAAAAATTATTACAATCATCTAAATTATTCATGGCATTTGCCGCGGTGATAAACCAAGATAAAGATAGGATTTTAATATTGTGTCTAATGCAATTATGCCCTCGTCCATATTCGTTTACAAATGCTGCATTTGCATGTATACCTGAACTTAGTGCATTGAGTTTTTGCCTTTCTGGTTTAGTAATTTCACCAAAATATATACTCATGATATATATAGGTTATAAAATAGAGCATATGGGTGAAAACAAAAACTTTTGGACTAGAGTTGTTGATTTAATAAGCGTGATAGCTATAGATTTGGTGGCAGTTGGTACCAGTTGGCTTATTTACAAAAAAACTAAAGAAAAGTTCATGTCTCTTGGAGTTGATATTTCAGATGATGATGATGATGATGATGATGATGATGATGATGATGATACTAATAATTTGAGGCAAAATGCCAGCTCTTTACAGCTTTTAAATGGAAATGAGAATTTTCATGAGGAATTTGAAGTTTAGAAATGTGCAGTTGATTTTAATAACCATTTGTTCTGATTGATTTTTTTTTTTTTTTTATTCTGTTTTCTGATTTTTTTTTTTTGTTTGTTTTCAAGGTTTTCGCTTCTTAGTTTTTGTTTTGGCTTGCTTTTTTTTTTTTTTTTTTTTTTTTTTCATGGCCGATTTTGAAGACCAATACTTGGCCTAATTTTATTCAGATTTAACTATCATATATATTCTGATCAATGTTACTATTTATACAAAGCATTATTTCACCATACAATTCACTTTTGTAATGTTTTTTTTTTTTTCTTTTTTGAAAAGCTATTCAGGCCTGCATAAACTAATTGATATCATCCCAGCAAATAACAACAATTGTTCTATTAATTTGCAACCTATTTGTATACCAGGGTTGTGACAATTAATACAATCACTTTTCACAGTCAATTTGTTTCTTTGTTTCTTTTTTTTTTTTTCTTTTCTTCTTTGTAATATCAATAAACTGTTGTGTTGGTGGTGACTCGAGAATGTTCAGTATATGAAACTTAGTCTTGATAGAAATAGGTTTGAAGTAGCTGAAAATAGGATAAGTCTCTGTCAAGGCTTACACTACAAGAATTATACACTTCTATTTTTTTTTTTTTCTTCTTTACTTTTGTAAATAAACTATTTTATTTTATAGAATATAATACGTACAGAAAGAAGAAAGAAAATAAAAAATATGTTCTGGGATTAAAATTGATATTGGTTATTTTTATGCGCGTATGTATTGTTTTTATATAGTCTTACCACAAATACATAATTGCGCATATATTCACCGTTAATTTTTTATCCTTAATTTTTTATCCTTAATTTTTTTTCTCTGCTAATTTGTGTAACTGCCAGGCTGGAAGGTTTTTTTTTTCTTTTTACCCAATTTTTTTTTTTTTTTTTTTTTTTTTTTTATCAAAAAAAAAGGGTAAAACACCCACACACACTCTTTAGACAGGCAAAGAAAAATAAGAAAATTAGAGGAAAAATAATAATAATAATTAAAAAAAAAAAAAAAAAAAACGACAGAATCAGCAGCCTTTTAACTAAAATTTCCTAGAACAAAGATATATTAAAATAATACCCATTACATAACTTACCATTTATTGGTTCCTTCTTTTTTTTTTTTTTTTTTTTTTTTTTTCATTTATTTTGTTTATTTTTTTTTTCCAATTTTGAATCTCGAATCTTTTATAAAGCGCAGTAAAAAGAAATAACAGTGTGAGTGGGGTGAAAAAAATATAAGAAAGTGAACTTTACGCTGATAAATCCTTTTTAAAATCTGGCGACAAGATGGTTCGTGGTTCTACCGTGGATATTCCCAATCCATTCAATAATAACGAATATAAACCAATATTTCTACTGTCGACAGAGCAAACAAATGTCATCAAAAAAGATGAATTAACTAGAAGAATATCGGAAATCGAAAAAAATTTGGAAGCTGTGGAAACTCTTTTAGGTGATTCAAAAAGTGTTATTATTGATGATAATGCAAGCAATAATAGGAGAGCAAAATCGTTTTCTTCAGCAAATAACCAAGATGATATGCGCTATAAAATCTTAGAATTAAAGCATCGATTATCAAATCAAAAATCAATTAGTGATTTAAGGTCGGAAAGCGATATGAGCGCTTCAGGTAGATTAAGACACTATAGAAGTACAAGCATCATAAATGATAGAGTGGACCGTCATAGTAATTATGGCGGCTCTGATTTTAACGATTATATTTATAGTCAGTCAAGATACGGATCTGGTCCAGCTTATTCTGAAAGTAACCTTGATTTATTGTCGTTGCCTGGATTTAAATATGAATACACAAAGAAAGAACAAGAATTAAAGCTGAATATAAACGCGTTAAGAGATAGATTGATACGCAAAAGAATGTCTGATACTGCTTTATCTTTAAAGGCTTATTCTTCTTTAACAAATATTAACCAAAGAAAAATTTCCCCTGATCGAGAAAGCTTTTCATCTAAATCAAACAAAAGATTATCAGTGATTGAAGATAGCTACGAAAAGTTGACTGGTGGCGATTTTCAAGATAGAAAGAGAAGTAGTGGACAATCACAAGAAGAAAAATCAAACAAATCAAAGAGAAGCGTTTCATATGCAGGTCACTTGAGATATTCCCAATACACTAATAGATCAGCTAGCATATTGAGTCCAACAAACCCAATCACGCCAAATAGGGAGACAGTTGGAATGTCACCAGAAGAAAGTGTTTTCAGCCTGAATACTTCCCAGACTAATAAATCTACAAATACAGACATGAATGCAAATAGAAAAGTGCTCAGAATGGTAAGAAGCATTGAAACGATGAACATATCCAGTACTGCTACCAAATTAGTAGATAAAGATAAATTAGCTAAATTAAACGAAATGAAGAATATATCTGAGAAAAGAGTGGAACAATTAAGAAGAAGACTAACTGCAGATGGTTATGGATACACATCTAGTAAAAACAATAACCAACAGAAGATTAGAAAACCTAAGAGTTTTCATGCATCAATCCAAAAAGAATTTGATGAAGCTGATGAAAAATTGGAAAAAGATCAAGCTACAATGAAATTAAAAATTGACGAATTGAAACAACAAGTTGCTCAAAGAAAAAGTGATAGAATGTCTAGAACTAGTTCCCCAATTATTGGTTCTGTGGTGCCAAAGCCTAGTAGAACAAGCCAGTACCTCAAATCATTGGCGACAAAACAAGAAGATGAAAGAAAACAATTTGTGGAAGAAGAAAGACTTGAACAAAGACATCTTTCACAAGCATTCAGTGAGAAGAATGAGGAAACAGATATCGATGATTTTGACCAGTTTGTTGCTAATGAGAATAATCAATCTTCTAATAATTATGAAGTGGAAGATGTATTAGATCAAGATTGTGACAAGATAATGGTGGAATCAGAGGAAGCGTCAATCGATGAAGAGTTTAAAGATGCTTTTACAACAACAGAACAAAGAGACTTACCGGATGATAAAAATATGAAAACTGCTAGTGCAACTTCTTATTATAGCACTGCCCAAACTACAACTACAACTACAAATACAATGAACAATACCACAATGACAGACATTAGAAATTCTAATAGTACGGTATCACCATATTCTATGGATAATGAATACATTTATACAAAACCCGATCTAGAATCAGTGGCACAAAATTTAACATATAGAAGATCTGCTTTTACTGAAAAAGGTATGACCAATCAACATGAGTCTATTAGAAACAATGATAATAGTGATATTTTTGATGTTGGAGAAGAGCCAGAAAATAAAACAAATATTGAAGACACTTCTGTAGTAGAAAGAAAAGAATTGGAAGAAATTAATCCAGAAATTGTTGAAGAGCCTCAAAATTGTGAAGACGAAGTTTATGCTTTGCCTTTATCATCTAAAACATTTGAAGCACCTCTTAAGAATTTGGATCGTAAATTAAGTGTCAGGGGTTACAAAAGTAATGGTAAAGCACATTCAATTTCAAGCAACATATCAGTTTCTGAAAGACCTTTTCCTCCACCCATGGAAAATGCTCCAAGTCCTCCACATAATATCAACTCTATTGGTAGAAAATCAAGACTCAGTCATGTTAGTGTTAGCGCTAGTGCCAACAATAGTCCAGATAGAACGAATATTGCTAATGACGATATTTTGAGCAGTTACAGCAATGAAGAGCGTGATTTTTTTGCTTCGAAGAACGACAATAAAAGTGGAATAAATGACGAAAATGATATTGATAAATCTGATTTAAGACACAAACTTTCTTCAAGAAGATCTTTCAATGTATTGAAACAATCAATTGTTGAAACAGATTATGACACAAAGAAGAGAACTGTTAGTGGAAATCATAGAGCCGTTAACCATAAAGTTGTTCCAAAAAAGAAGAAGCAACGTGGATTCTTAAGAAGATTAGCCAGTTTATTCAAAAGAAATTAATTTATTGATTAATTTATTAATCAATAATTAACTAGCTATGTTCTGTTGGAAACAGAGAAAATTGAAAAAAAATGAAATAACATATATATATATATATATATATAAAGATATCTTTTGTTTACTTTCCTTGCAGTGGAGTGGGTGTTATGTGGGGGGAAAAAAAAAAAAAAAAAAAAAAAAAAAAAAAAAGAGTTATTTGATATTATAGTTTTGCTTTGTTGATTGTTTGTGTTTTTCTTATTTTTTCGTCTTTTTTTTTTTTTTTTTTTTTTCTTTTTTTTTTTTTTTGTTGATATTCTTGTTGCTGAAAAGGATGTATTCTCGTCTTTTTTTCGTTTCTTTTTCTCTCTAATTCTCACTGAGTTATACTACTTACTATCTTCATTGATTATTAGATAAATTAGAACTGATTTCCTTGTGCTTGTTAGTGTTTATTAGAACTACCCTTTTGTTTTTCTTTATTATTATCATTACTGTTATTGTTGTTATAATCATTATTACTTACACGGTTTTATCTTTATATTTGAATTTCCTTTTCCTTTTCCTTTTTCTTTTTTTTTTTTTTTTTTTTTTTTTTTTTTTTTTTTTTTTTTTTTTTTTTTTTTTTTTTTTTTTTTTTTTT